>CM060968.1:12807455-12814955 GCA_030765045.1 Tenodera sinensis | reverse complement strand
ATGTAAGGTAAACACCTCCGAGTCTTATTGGCTGTGTTTGGAGCGCTATGTAAGTAAATGTGCTTTATTTATTCTTGTGCGCATGTTAAGACAGATTGACGTTGCGCGCGAGTCTAGACATTTAGGGCTTGGCTTGCTGGCACCGAACACAAGAAACCCGGCGTCTTCTTGACGGTTGGTTCACTTTCTCAGAACCAAAAGTCGGAAGCATGTTAACCCCAAATGGGGGGCGGGGGGGGGGGGGAGAAATTCAGCATTTACTGCTTACACGAAACATCAATTTAAAAGCTATGTAAAGCTTTTGTTGCCCCGATTTGGCAGATGTTTTCTTTTTCCGTTTCCACTTTCATTTCGTTTGGGATATACTTTTTTGATGTGAGGAAGTTTAGCACTTCATACTGTTTAATTTTTGTGTCTGATAATACTCGGCGCCGTGGCCGAGTGGTTAGACCGTTCGCCTCTCATTAAAGCGGCCCGGGTTCAATTTCCGGCGACCGCTTGTAGGATGTGTGGTGGACAAAGCGGCGCAGGTTACCATGTAATTACATCACAGCTCCATCTGCAGTAAAAGCGGGTTTTAAACACCAAACAAATCTGATGTGTTGCACTCACATGACTTTCTCTACTCTTCTACTAACCATTCTTACAAACTCTTATTCCTATATCTTCTTCATGTTAGTTGACATAAACAATGCACAAATTATCTTACTCCTTATTTTCTTGTAGGTACAAGGGGAATATTAGAATACAGTAAGTAGGCTTTGAGCGATAGTCGAATGTTGAGATGCGTTCTCTTTGCGCAATTAACATATAAAAAAATGAACAACGATGTTCCATTTCACGAAAAGTTTTAAGTTTTCCGAAACTCACACAAAAATACGGAAAATCTCCGAAATGGTCCACTCTATAAAAAAATCATTTAGACATAAATTGTGTATTTTAGCAAGATCTACATTTTTTGTATAGTATGATTTGGTCTATCTCTAACGGTTTACCAGTTATGCAAAATTCGTCCAGAGTAAATACGACTACAGGGGCTATAGCCAGAAAATTCAAGATATACATTTCATTTGTCACAAAAATATCTCAAATATATGGAATTTCAATCAAAATCGTTGCAGCCATTTTCAAGAAAATGAAAATTTTCGAAAAGTTTTCCATGTAAAGGTTAGTTTAGGGTGGAGGAATTTTCTTCAGAATCTTCGTGTCGCATCCTTAAAAGACATTAAACTTAAATACCAACTTTGGTTTTTAATCGACCTTTCCTTTTTGAGTTGTTCTGTCCACAGACTGACGACACACACGGATCTTTTTCTAAATATGCTTTTTTGTTTATTCAGGGGGCCTCAAAACATATTTCCGGTGAAATCTGGACACCGAATTCTTGGATGGAATAGAATGGTTTCTCTACTTACTAGTAGAGAAAGTAAAAAAGAAATTCTTGGAGGTTCTTGACTGAGTGTATCATAATAGACAGTGACGTCACACATTTTGCAACGACTGAACGCTTCTGTGTTCTAAAAGCGAAACTTAACGCACCCAGAGAGCATATAAGTGGAATTGTATTAGTTGGCTGTAAATAAACTCTGAACTGTCGCTGAAGCTTGTTTTGATTGTTTCCAAGGCCTCCTCCTGATGTATCCATCGCAACTATGGGGAAATATTAACCAAACTGTGCTGAGTGCTTGTTTGGTAGCGTGCATTATGAACTCGGAGCGAGAGAGGCAGAACTATTGCGGCTTGTTTTCCGGACCTCAAAGAGAGCACGCCTTTGAAGAAAGTGCTGCCAACTTGAGAAACTGCTACACCACTATCCTGCGGAGTAGTGACTACAAAGGAAATATATGCATGTCTGGGGTATACCTCCGCCTGGGCGCAAATAAGCTGCAATTTGCACAGGAAATTCAGGTAGTGATTGTTCAAGTGTGTCCTTACTTGATCACCGAGTCAGAAGGCCCGGGTTCGTCTTCCTGGAACATTACTACACCAAAACCTAGTGGTATGAGGTGTAACATTTAAGTGACTCGTGAAGCTAGTATGAAAGCTTTTGTCTAGCGCTTGCAATCAATAGAGGCGACATCAGAAATACATAACCTAACATGTTTTGAGGCCCTCTGAATCCAAAAAAAAAGTACCATTAGAAAAATGTCCATGTTTGTGTGCGTATCTGTACTTCTTTGTGTGTATAAGCAGCATAACTCAACATGGAAAAGTCGCTTATAAACCAAAGTTGGTACTTAAGTTTAATGTCATTCAAAAATACAACACGAAGATTTTAAGGAAAATTGTTGCACCCTAAAGTATACTTTACATGGAAAATTTTTCGAAAATTTCGATTTTCTTGAAAATAGCTACATCGATTTTGATTAAAATGTCATATGTTTCAGATATTTTTTATGACAAATGAAATGTATATCTTGAATTTTCTGACTATAGCCCCTGTAGTCGTATTTACTCTGGACGACTTTTGCATAACTAGAAAACGGTAAGAGATAGACCAAATCTTACTGTACAAAAAATGTAGATCTTGCTAAAATACACAATTTATGTCTCAATCAATTTTTTTGTAGAGTGAAGCATTTCGGAGATATTCCTTGTTAATTGTGTGAGTTTTGGAAAACTTAAATGAAATGGAACATCGTTGTTCATTTTTTTATATGTTAAGCGTGCAAAGAGAAAGGAATTTGAAAGCTTTAAAAGATTTGACTATCGCTCAAAGCGATAGAGAAGAGAAAGTCATGTGAGTGTAACACATCAGATGTAACACATCTGTTGATTGCTATCAGTATTTCGGTTTTCTGCATGTTTTATGTGTCAAAGATCATGCAGTTGAGAAGGTCCGTTTAAACCTGTGACAAATTGCAGAGCTTTCACTGCAAATGATGATTTCACAGTTATCAGTAACAGTTATTGGGTCTGCCAGAGATCAAGGAAGAGATGGTGAACCGTGACGTGCTGGAATCGCCCCCGATCTTAAAGATCAAGCATATGCAAGTTGACTAACCGCCTTCCCGCCCGCCCGCCTGCCTGTATGTACGTATGTCTGGATCTTTGTTCAGAGTCGCTAACCTTGGAAACCCACGCTTGGGGCGCTGCTGTAGAAAGGTGTTTGCATGGATCAGGCAGCGCTCCAAGTGGGTGGGTGGGAGGGAGGGTGCTATGCTGCTTGCATAAGAATATTGTCGGCGTCGTCGCTGTTGTTTGTATTCTGAGAAATACTGCTATTTAAAAATCTGATGTGTTGCACTCACATGACTTTCTCTACTCTTGTACAAACCATTCTTACAAACTCTTATTCCTATATCTTCTTCATGTTAGTTGAGATAAACATTTGTACAAATTATCTTATTGCTTATTTCCTTGTAGGTACAATGGAAATATGGGAATACAGCGATAGTCAAATCTTTTAAAAGCTGGTCGGTATGCAATGACTTTGAAATTTCATAATCTTACAATAAACAAGTTAAAAAAAATAATAGTGACTTCCCATTTGAGAAAAGAATAAGTTTCGGAAAATTCAAACTAACAACACGAAATATCTCGGAAATAGCTAATTCTACATAGAAAATATTTGACATAAATTGTGTGCTTTAACGATGTCTAAATTTTTTTGGCAGTACCTACGTTTACTAACTATAGCTACATAAATCGGAATAAAGATTTACAATTTGTTTGCGTAGCAAATTTCCTAAATGTTATTTTACTTTAGAAAAATAAATAATCTACACTTTATAGGCAAAAGTTTTGCAAGTTTTAATTTTCTCAAATATGATTCTGTTTGTAGTAAAGCGAAAGCCATGTGTTTATAAATCTTACAAAATAGCAGAATAATAGTCCATTATTTCGTGCACACACACAATAATATGTTATTGAAATTTCAGTAGTTGTACTTCAATAACAGAGAATATTTCATTGTTTCACATAATCATTTAATACCACTGCTTTTACTGCAGTGAATGTTCATTTTTATAAATGTTAATACGAGTTTTAAAAGCTTGGTGTAAAATTAAGCACGCCGTTGGGAATTCGCCACAAAGCAGAGAAAGCGGCTATTAGCTAATGAAAATTGCTCTCATAAACCGATTTATTGTTTTCTTTAATCATTTTTGAGTCTGTGGACCACTTAGGCGGTGATTAATGGAACATGGAGAGGCCGAGCGATTCTCCCACTCTCATATATCTTGCATCAGAACGAACCGGCGTTAGTTTTTTTCCCGATGGGAGAATTGATTCTATCCTTCCTTTCTGTTCCCATTCGCGAACGATTCACGAAGAAGTAAGTGTATATAGAAGTGAGATGGTTATTTTCCAGCCGATGGGCCCCGCCAAATCAACCCAGGGTGTCGCGAATAAAATTTCCAATTTCTTTTTGGCAGCAAATCCAGCCAAGGAGACACTCATGATGGAAAACAAGGCAAAGGGGATGCAGCCAATTGTTTCGAAGGGTCGTAAGATTGCAACCAGAGGGTTGTTTCGACAAGAGGGGTGCCGTAAACTCTACTCGCTGCAGCATGCTTATAAGAGCAAAGGGCATATGCGAGCTCTGATAGAAAAACAAAAGTTTATGCGACCCCTTTTAATTTGATGAAATAAATTCTTTGTAGTTTCAGAAACAAAATAGCTGAAAAACTAGCCAAAAAAGAATCATATGCTGTCTCCTACATAGAGACATTAAACTATCATATACCTCATCATTCTTCTGTTTAATCAATGTCGCCAACTGTATTCCTATAAATCGCAGCAAAACAATTTATCATCGATCAATTTCACAACTGTATTTGCAATTGTTCTTTTAATAATTTATGCATTTTGCCAAAAGAACTGTTATTTGTTGATATTAATAATAAAGTGGGATATATTTGAGTTTAACGGCAAGAGAAGATCAAAATATATGTAATGGCTGGATTTTGTTTTCCTCAGTTGCCAGTCTGAGCGTGTTGAACAAGGTTAATAGTAATGAATGTGTTTCAGGTTATTTTTTGAAGAAAATTAAGGTTTTATGATCAGATACAGTGCTTAAGTTCATATTTATATATGAAACAGTACAGATAAATATTATTCCACGATCTGACACTCGCTCCACTCGAGAATTTATCAGTTAGGTCTTCAACTCTCAAATGAAGGTAATTATTTTTAGGTTATTATTGTTCCTCTTTTAATTTTAATACCTTTTAACGTCATACAAATATAAATTAAAGTGTTTGTAATATTTTTAAGTTGTAAAGTATCGAGGTGGTAAGTTATAATTGATTATTTAAGATAGCTAAGTTAGGAGAATGTCTGTTTTTGTACGTTAAGAGCGAGTGCTGGTGATGAAATCTTTGAGTCCTACTCGGCCTGGCCTGGCCTGGCCTCGCGTCGATATAAACCTACACCTGCCACTTCTCAGCGTATGCTTAGGGCAAAGCCTTCTGCTCCCTGGTTTGCTTTAACAAAAGTAAACTTTATCTTGTATCTTTGCTACTCCAACTTCACCCATCACGCCAGTCGCTCAGTCGCTCGGTCGGTCCCACAATTTTGCACATAAAGGACGCTCTCACAGATTTCAAACTCCTTTAACAGCAACTACATTCACATAACTTTCTCTACCCTCTATCGTCTATTAATAGCCATACAAACCATTCTTACAAAAAAATATTAATTTTTTTTACCACCTACATTCCACTAAAAAATTCCATATCAAAGTTTCGCTGTAAATATAAGTTATTAGGCACCTGAATCTAATTCGATTAAAACCCTTTTATATGTGTTTGTCACTCTGTGGACAGCATAACTCAAAAACGAAAAGTCGATTAAACACTATAGTTGGTATTCAAATTTAACATCTTTCAAGCATGTGACACCAACATTATAAAAAAAAATTCGTTCACCCTAAACTACCCTATTCATAGAACATTTTTCGAAAATTTTGATTTTCTTGAAAATAGCTCCAACGATTTTGATTAAAATGCCATATGTTTCAGATATTTTTATGACAAATGAAATGTATATCTTGTATTTTCTCGCCATAGCCCCTGTAGTTATGTTTACTCTGGACGACTTTTGAATAACTCGTAAACCGTAAGAGATAGACAAAATCCTATTGTACAAAAAATGTAGACCTAGCTAGAACACACAATTTATGTCCGAATAAATTTTTCTGTACAGTGAACCAATTCCGAGATATGCCTCGTTATTTGTGTCGGTTTCGGAAAACTTAAAACTTCGTGAAATGGAATTTCGTTGTTCCTTTTTACTTTCTCTACTGGTAAGTAGGGGAAGTATTGTATTCCACACAAAAATTCGATGTCGAGATTTCACCGGAAATATGTGTTTTGAGACCCCTTGGAAAAAAAAAAACCTTTTTATCCACAGTTTTAAAAGAAGTCATACCATTTTCTGTATGTTTGAAATAGAAGTACTATTACATTCACACTGTTTTCTCCTCGCACTTTTAGGTAACACATTCACATCTCTTTCTCTACTCACTCTTCTACAAATAAGTCATACAATTTTCTGTATGTTTGAAATAGAGATACTGCATATTACATTCACAGTGTTTCCTCTACTCACTTTTAGGTAACACATTCATATTTCTTTCTACTCACTCTTCTGCAAATAAGTCATACAATTTTGTGCATGTTTGAAATAGAAATGCTGCATATTACATTCACAGTGTTTTCTCTACTTAAGTACGTTTTGACTCTTAACAATTGCGACAAAAATGATTATTTAGTTAACGTTTTTCCTTTCAGGTTTATCTATCTTCTCCCACAAAAAAGATTAAAAGATTTCTCAAAAACAGAGGCGAAAAACGCCGAGCAAAGCTCGGTCGCCCAGGTACTCTTAACTAACACGAAGAAGATATAGCAATGAGAGTTTATAAGAATGGTTAGTACAAGAGTAGAGAAAGTCATATGAGTGCAACACATCAGATTTTTGTAAATTATATAGGATGGAGAGTACGTAGGGGCTTTTCTCCCTTTAAAATGGGACTAAAGAGAAGTTAAGAGTTTTTGTTACGAGGGTTCTGCGTTAACGCCCAAAGGCACTATATGGTGTTTTGAAGCACTACCTCAGAAATGGCTGCGTTTCGCTAGCAAAAGCAAACTGTCCGAGTGTGTAATGGAGAACGGATGCTGGGTTTCCACGGATAATCGGGGGGCCGACATTGTTTGCGGTTAAAGCAATATTATGCTTTGTATGCCGTGGAAAATTATAACAATGACTGCAGTAATCTGAAGCATTAGTTTAATGACAGAATGTTAGTGCAGAGCTATCCATCAGTGACCGAATTTCCCACGTGAAATCACTGTATGCAAACAATCCGTCCGCCCAGATGTCACGGGCAGGGCCTGCCCGCCTGCCTGACTCTAACCTCCACCTTTCGGCCGGCCCTACCAGTGTTCCTAGAACCGCAGCTCCGGCATTTCCGTGCGCTCTACCTGCTGTCCGGGGTTCATGCCCCTCTCAAGGACATTTCTTACTCATTCCTTTTCCTGCCTCTCTGGAACCTCATTT
>CM060968.1:12707455-12804955 GCA_030765045.1 Tenodera sinensis | reverse complement strand
CTTCCTCGCAGGGGTCTGACGTGCAATACTCAGTGTGGAATCCCCTCCGTACATACTTTATCTCTACGTTGGGGAAATATGGATTCGAGTTCAACATTTCACCGAAAATACATGATAGAACGCCCTGAATCTAAAAAGAAGGCTTTTTTTTCAAATAGGAATACGTAATTAGTGTTTTTATGTCCTCGTCATGAAGAAAATACATTTTCAAAGGCATAACATAGCAACCAGCTCTTAAAACATTTCACTATCGCTTAAAGCCTAAATGAACAGATGTTTATCACATAAGATTTGAAAGTGCTTTCGTAAATCAAACGCAACATGTAACCAGCCGCCACTGCAGCGCAATGCAGTGTTAACAGAGTGGCACAGTCCGCGTTTAGTGCAAACGTTGGATATCGCTATGAATACTTTGTACAAAAGTGAGTAGAGAAAGTGGTGTGAGTGTATGGTGGCTAGCGAGCAGCGAAAGGCGTGGCAGAGTGGCCCGGTTCTCCCGGCAGAGAGCTCTGGACACTATCACTCAGAGAAAAGAGAAGAAGAAATCTCTAACCACAAGGTACAAGAGCAGCCGCACAAACAGAAATTACCACCACTTCAACAACTTATTTTCGGCTGGGCGGAGGAGCGGAGGAGGGGGAGGGGGAGAGAAAGAATGAAAAAGGAGATTGTTTCTCGTGAAACGTTTCACCCTTCTTTAGGAGCATCAACAGCTCCCCCCCCCCCCCCCCCCCCGAACAGTGACAGACCCAAGTGCTTTAGAAAGCGTATTGCTTTCCACGTGATACGGATACGCCAATAAGAAACACAACCATTTCACTCTTAACTGTTCTAAATCATCACTGTCTTTCTTTTGTCCGTTTATGAACTTTGCTGTCTACCCACCACAAAAAGGCTAGGTGTCCGGAGGCTTGAATAGGGCACCTGATGCGAATATGGCCACTGCAGCTAATGTGGCCAATTTGCTCCTTTGCAGCTAATTGTTAAGTTTCCCAACAGATGACACCATAGGTCAAATCACGTGGTATATAGTCATCTTAGACAGCGCCACTTGCGGGATAATTTGAAAATCCAGCCAATGGAAGAAAAACATTTGAGTTTTGTCAACCGACCGAAGCGTAATTATAAGCCTGGTATTGATAATTTTTTTTATTTATTTCTTTGCATGTAAATTAGTGATTATTATTAATACACCAAATAGTTTAGTTTATTCTATGAAATGCTTCTGATTAATGTTGTTGTAGTGTTTAACGCCCGCTTTTACTACTACGGCACCACAGGCGGTGACACTAATGATACATGAAGATGGAGCACCGGTGGAATGAGATGGCGGGGGAAACCGGAGTACCCGGAGAAAACCCGCCCTGACGCCGCTTCGTCCACCACGAATACCACATGCGGGTACCTGGGATCGAACCCGGGCCGCCTAGGTGGTAGGCGAGCGCGCTAACCGCTCGGCCACGGCGCCGCCATTCTGATTAATGAACTATTTTTTCTAGAGGTGCTGCAATCAGACAATATGGCCAATCGACTGTAAAAAAATCTGATGTGTTGCACTCATATGACTTTCTCTACTCTTGTACTAACCATTCTTACAAACTCTTATTCCTTTATCTTCTTCGTATTAGTTGAGATAAACATTTGTGCAAAGGTACAAGGGGAATATCAGAATACAGTAGACTTTGTTCAACAATGAAATCTTTTAAAGCTTTGAAATTCTGTTCTCTTTGCACACTTAATATATAAAAAAATGAACAATGTTCCACTTCACGAAAGTTTTGTTTTCCGAAAGTTACACACATAACAAGGAATATCTCCGAAATGGTTCACCCTACAAGAAAATTTATTGGTACATAAATTGTGTATTTTAGCAAGATCTACATTTTTGTATAGTATGATTTGGTCTATCTCTAACGGTTTACCAGTTATGCAAAAGTCGTTCAGAGTAAATACGACTACAGGGGCTATAGCCAGACAATTCCAGATATACATTTCATTTATCATAAGAATAACTCAAACATATTACATTTTAATAAAAATCGTTGGAGCCATTTTCAAGAAAATCAAAATTTTCGAAAAATTTTCCATGTAAAGGGTAGTTTAGGGTGGGGCTATTTTCTTCGAAATCTTTGTGTCGCATCGTTGAAAGACATTAAACTTAAATACCAACTTTGGTTTTTAACTGACTTTTCGTTTTTGAGTTATGTTGTCCACAGACTGACAGACACACACACAAACAATACCTCCCCTAATTAGCAGTAGAGAAAGTAATAGCCCAAAATGTGTTCATTAAGATTGGTATAGTTTGACTTACTTTACTCAGAATTACCAACAGAGAAAAAGGAAACCCAATGTATTTCTATCTTCTATTGTTATAACAGAAAAGTAGTTTATCGTTCGTATCTTATATATTTAAATGAGCAATTCTTGTGTGTGTGTGTGTGTGTGTGTGTGTGTGTGTGTGTGTGTGTGTGTGTGTGTGTGTGTGTGTGTGTGTGTGTGTGTCTATATATATACGAGTATTCCGCGCAACTTGGAAACGGCTCTAACGATTTCGATCAAATTTTGTATTCAGATAGGGCTTTGGTTTTTAAGTTCATTTACATAGGTGTGATTCCCGAAAAAACGCGATTTTACATAAAAGATAACATTTTTTATTCCCGGTTCCACAGAGCAATTCTTGTATATATATGCCCGGTAATTCAGAAACGACTCTAAAGATTTGATTAAATTTTTGTATACATGCATATTACCTTCACAGTGTTTTCTCTACTCACTTTTAGGTAACACATTCACATCCCTTTCTCTACCCACTCCTCTATAAACGATTTTCCATAAATTGTTCTATATGTTTGAAATATAAATGCTATTACATTCAGACTGTTTTCTCCTCTCAGTTTTAGGTAACACATTCATATCTCTTTCTCTACTTACTCTTCCAGAAATAAATACACAATTTCCTGTATGTTTAAAATAGACATACTGCATATTACATTCACAGTGTTATCTCTACTTACTTTTAGATAACACATTCACATTTCTTTCTCTACTCACTCTTCTACAAACAGTGTTCCATAAAAAACGTGATTTTGCACCAAAACACTTTTATCCCCACTTTTAAAATAAGTCATACCATGTTCTGTATGTTTGAAATAGAAATGCTGCATATTACATTCACAGTGGTTTCTCTACTTACTTTTAGCTATCACATTCACATCTCTTTCTCTATTATATTCATACTGGGTGAAAAACGCCGAGCGAAGCTCGATCGCCCAGGTACTAGTTAGTTAAAATGGATATTAGGGATTCAGATGTTGTGAACTTTTGTACCTGTATGATGTTTTGTTGATATAAGTTGTAACAGAGTTCAAACTTACTTGCAGGCAGACATTAATGTGCTTCTTAGCAGCTTCTGTTACTGTTTTCCCTAATTTAATTTTTTTTCCGACATGAGGAATGCAAATCATCTTTAGTGGAACTCTCCCCTCCCCTCCCCTCCCCTCCCCTCCCTCCGGCTGCAAAAGCGCAGCAGAGAAGAAAATGTGGAAGCAGACGAGACGAGGTCTGATAATGACCTCCGCTGCATGGCCACCTGCGATTTGGCCGAAACTCAAGTGTGAAGACAGATAGAGGGGGCCGAGGCTTGTTTGAAATGCTGCCAACACACTTCTTGGCACATTATGTGAGCTAGATTGGAAAGTGGTGTGAGGTACCTTCAAATTAACCAGTGTTAACAAATGGTTGCGATGTCATAAAGACTTCCAATCTCTCGGAAAATTCGCGCCTGCCTCCTGATATCTGAGGCAACCGTCACTTCTTTCATTTCGCTCGCAGGGGAAGAGCCTTTAAAACCTAATTTGAAAAGGGTGTGTTCAGAAGTTGACTTCATTTAGCTGGCAATCCTCGAAAATCACCTCACTCAGGTGCGAGAGAGAGAGAGAGGCATATCTTCTCGCCTCATTGCGTTACCTACTGCGATATTACGGACTGAATAGGAGGCCGACATTAGCGACATACGGAAGAAGCGCCAAACTGGGTTAGAACAAATGAACTGCACTAAGTTGCAGAGTGTCGGTTCATGCTCCTGAAAATTCAAACCTACTCGATAACGAATTTTCGACAAAATTTAAAAATAACCCCCGTGTTGCTCTCATATGACTTTCTCTACTCTTGTACTAACCATTCTTACAAACTCTTATTCCTATATCTTCTTCGTGTTAGTTGAGATAAACATTTGTACAAATTATCTTATTGCTTATTTCCTTGTAGGTACAAGGGGAATATTAGAATACAGTAGGCTTTGTGCGATAGTGAAATCTTTTAAAGCTTTGACATCCCGTTCTCTTTGCACACTTAACATATAAAAAATGAACAACGATGTTCCATTTCACAAAAATTTAATTTTTGCGAAACTCACACACATAACAAAGAATATCTCCGAAATGGTTCACCCTAAAAGAAAATTTATTTCGTCATAAATTGTGTACTTTAGCAAGATCTACATCTTTGTGTAGTATGATTTTGTCTATCTCTAACGGTTTACCAGTTATGCAAAAGTCATCCAGAGTAAATAAAATTACAGGGACTATACCCATAAAATTCAAAATATACATTTCATTTCTCATACAAATATCTCAAACATGACATTTTAATCAAAATCGTTAGTCATTTTCAAGAAAATCAAAATTTTCGAAAAAAATTCCATGGAAAAGGTAGTTCAGGTGGAAGCTATTTTCTTCTAAACCTTCGTGTCGCATTCTTGAAAGTCATTAAACTAAAATAAATCTCGACATCGAATTTTTGAGTGGAATACAATACTTCCCCTACTTGCCAGTAGAGAAAGTAAAAAATGGGTCACATTTAAAGCACAATTTAGGTAAAGTAATTTTTTTTTATTTTCGAGTAAACCATTTCGGAGAATTCCTTGTAATTTTTTTCGTTATTCCTTTTCTTATGTCTTGACCACACGCAAGGCTCCAGCATAAATAATTCAAGCTTTGATGTTGAACATTTGGTTTATGTTAGTGAACCCTTAAAAAATATTTTTTCTGCAAATTTTAAGTAGATTCACTTCGATCTGAGGCTATGTTTCCATGCAGTATTCAGTCTGGAATGATTCAGTTCGATCTGAATCCGCGTTTCCATGCAGTATTCAATCCGGAATGAGAATTCAAATCGATTTGAACTGGACGTGGGAACGTAACTGTTTTATAAATAGGTCCCATTGATTATGCCAATACTATTACACAGTAGATTTTTCCAATCATAATCTTCAAATGTAACTGAGTAAAACCGCGCAGCTGCTTGCTTGCCACTGAAAATCCCTTTTCGCCATAAAAACATCGATACAACTTGGGCCGCAAAACGACCTCCTCCAATTCACACTGTAGACATCCTCCCCCCCCCCACCCCCTCACTCTCTCTCTCTCTGTCTCTCTCTCTCTCGCTCTCTGTGGTGGTTTCTTTTCCATTTCTCGACCGCCGACAAAAGAACATCGCTAGCGAAAGGGAAACCGAACTAAAAATTGTTATCTTAAATGCCTTGCCCGCCTTTGGGGCTTAAAAGGCGCTAATACCCACTGGCGTGTTAAATGTATCGCCTTTCTTCCCCAACCACAACTGCACTTCTTACAAGGGGCGAGGGGGGGGGGTGGTACTGATGATAACACGCAATACTACTGCCACTACAGCTACTGAAAAATCCATTGGAAACGAAAATATATACTCAATTGTGTTTATGGGTCATGTATTTCTATTACTTTCTATACCTCGTATAGTAAAGTAGAGGAATTATTGTATTCCACCCAAAACTTCGATGTCGCGATTTCACCAGAAATATATGTTTTAAGGCCCCCTGAATAAAAAAAAGGGCATTCTTACAAAAAAGTTCCTGTAAGTGTGTCAGTCGGTTAAAAACCGAAGTTGGTATTTAAGTTTAATGTCTTTCAATGATGCGACACGAAAATTTTGAAGAAAATATCCCTACCCTAAACTAGCCTTTACATGGAAAATTTTTAGAAAATTTTGATTTTCTTGAAAATGGCTCTGAAGACTCTAATTAAAATGTCATTTGTTTAAGATATTTTTATGAGGAATGAAATGTATATCTTGAATTTTCTGGCTCTAGCCTAGGTAGTCCTGTTCACTCTTGATAAGAGATAGACGAAATCTTACTATATAAAAATGTAGATCTTGCTAAAACACACAATTTATATCTGAATAAATTTTTTGTAGAGTAAACCATTTCGGAAATATTCCTTGTTATTTGTGTCAGTTACGGAAAACGTGTAACTTTCGTGAAATGGAACATCGTTGTTCATACCAAAGGTAGCATATCGGAAATATGGTACACGAAGATGTTTTAAAACAATTCCAGTGCGTCAAAGTATCATATACTCATAGGTGGGGAGAAGTGACACAATGTGTAACTTCCCCTAAATCGTACGTTTAACCCCGTAAATCACTTAAGGGTGCTGTATTCCCATTGTATACAAATGGAGATATGTAATAAAACCACTCGTAAAAATATTCTAGATTAATGGGAAGTATATAAGACTTTGTAAGTAACACATCGGCAATATTTTTTGCAGGTAACTGTACTAAATTGCTTTTCTTCTGCTTACAAACTAAATGTCATGGACGAGTCGAGTTTCTCATGTCCATATAAACTCACAAAGAGGAAAAAACGCATATAAGGAAAGAAATCTGACGCAAAAAATACAACTTGCAAAAGAATAGAAGCTTTAAACTAAAGCAGCAAACAAGACATGAATGTGTTTTTGTAACTGTGAAATAAAAAAGGCTTTAATTAGCAAATGCAATAACAAGAGGATGAAAGACACTTTACTACGCCCACTATAAGGTTATATCTGTGTATGTTTTGAAAGCCTCCAGAGCAGCTATAACCACTTCATGCATTTAGAAGGCAAGTGAGCGAGCGAGCACTGTTTCATAAACTCGCGAATACTTATCTTGTACAATTGTCAAATGTATGGCAGGTAAATTAAGAGGCCATGCTCCAGATTAATTACGACAAGCAGTGTTTAGTTCAGGAGCTAGTGGAAACCTTTGTAAGGGTAGATAGGCAGCGAATTGCACAGAATAATGCAAAGTGTTTTGAGCTTCAGTATTTTATTTATTATTCGCGTTCTAGCTGATTTTAGAGATACAAAATTTGAGGTTTATGTACCTACCTACCGGGTAGGCGCTGATATGTAGTTAGACTTCTGACTTAGGACCTGGTGGTCAGACAGGGAATCGAACACGAGCCCCATACGCCACCACAGAGCCGATAGTTGGGTCTCTATCTTTCTCCACCAAAACCAGAGTATCCTACAAGTTCAAACACCACTCTCTCTCTGGTATTCCTTCTCGAGCTTTTAACGTCACAAGTTTACGTTTGGAATTGATATGCCTTTTGTTTCTTTATTTAGCAAGTTCCCCCCAAAAGGGCCCTTAAAAGGCGAGGGCTGCTGCGACCGTTACCAGTTCTTTTGTAAGTACGCAGTGTGGCAATAAACTGATATGAGATGATGCCAACATAAACTTTGCTTTTATGACGATAATGTGAGGAGAAAAGCACGGGGTGAAGTGCGAAGTAGCGATACAGGTCATTGCCGCCACAGGGCGCACAAAAATTCCATGTCGAGATTTCACCGGAAATATAACACTCCCCCCCCCCAAAAAAAAAATATATTTTTACAAAAAGTTTGCGTGTATATCTTTCAGTCTGTGGAGGAATTTTCTTCAAGATCTTCGTATCCCTTTAAACTGAGCTGCGGCAAAATCCATGGATTAAAGCTTTAATTGGTATAAAAAGTTAAACCAGCTTTTGTGTTTATACTCTGTGGAGCGCAACAAGCATTTATATTCTATGGAGTAACAACTTTTTCTATTCTATGGTATTTTCAATTGAAAGCAAGCTCTTCTACGTAAATATGTTCTTTTATAACTGAAATATATTCAAGAACAAGGACTTTGTAAGCCCTTTTTAATCATTCAGTAATTTATGAGTTCAGACGATAGGGGTTGTCAATAGAATGAATCAGAGTAGAGTACTGAAGCAGGCGCGGCTCCTCAGGGTAGGCAGGGTAGGCAGTGCCTACCCTATCGTAATACATCAACAAATAATGTTTAACTATGATTCTGCATTTTATCATTTGAACCGTCATTTTCCCCTAAATTGCAGTTCAAGAAAAGTTTTCTCGGTTATAATGACCAGCGCATGGCCAAATCCTTTAATCTCAATTCCGATTCATCAAAACTGAGCTGCGTGTTTGAAACGCGCGGCAGAAATGATACGCATGGAACCTGGGTAGTGGAGAGCAGGCTAGCTTAACCTCTGCCTGCCCGGCCCCATTTCCTCAGTACGAGGCCCTTGAATAGGGATAAGGAAACATCCCGTCTGTATATGCACTCCGAGCATGCGTAGACGCGTCTGCCAGCAGTCCGAGCACTTGCCGGCCCAAATCCGAAATTATGCGACATTTTCCGAACAGCCATACTCCACGAACGAAGATCTCAGAGATCTGAATCTGTCGTTATCTATGTGTAATACCAGTATGACCGACTTAATTAGTGAACTATTACAAATTTCGCTTTCGCGGCGCACTGACAATGAAAAGAGGAGTGTTTTAGCTATTTAACACAAACCTGTAGTCTGACAATTTTTCAATTTCTTAATCCATTTTAGTCATGGGCGTCGCAAAACTTGGGCAAGGGGGGCCTCGGCCCCCCTTGGAAGTCGGTGAACTTAATGTGCTGTCAGTTACTAACTATTAAACTAATATTTTAATTTTGATGTAAAGAACAATTTTTGTTTAGCACAAATTAATACGGTTATCTGCAACAAATACTATAAATTTTGACAGTAAAATAATGATTTAATATTAAATGATTGCAAATTTCCAACATGTGCCCCCCCCCCTGGAAAAAAGTCTGCCGACACTCGTGATTTTAGTTTTGGCGGTAATTCGTCCGTAAGTCACACTCATTCACTCTGCTCTTATTAAACAACCAAACAATATATTGTTTGCGTTATCCCCAATGACTTCGCCCCTATATTTTGGATAA
The DNA here is from genome assembly GCA_030765045.1 of Tenodera sinensis. Classification (NCBI taxonomy): domain Eukaryota; kingdom Metazoa; phylum Arthropoda; class Insecta; order Mantodea; family Mantidae; genus Tenodera; species Tenodera sinensis. The sequence goes on along the minus strand of CM060968.1, from coordinate 12,795,883 downwards.
ACGGGGTTTATTATTATTATTATTATTATTATTATTATTATTATTATTATTATTATTATTATTATTATTATTATTATTATTATTATTATTATTATTATTATTATTATTATTATTATTATTATTATTATTATTATTATTATTATTATTATTATTATTATCATCATCATCATCATCATAATCATCATCGTCGTTGTTGTTGCTGTTGCTGCTTTTACACTTTGCCTACCCTAAAATTTTGACTGCGAGCCGCCACTGTACTGAAGGAAAAGTTTCAAGTAAATCTAGAAGAGGGAAGGACTCAGAGCTGCATGGCTGGAGACAATAGAACGCTATACGAGGAAGGAGGGGAAGCACAACGAGAAATGAAAAGTTTAGCTTTCGACCGGCCTAAGTAGGTGGAGAGTGCTAATCGAGGTCCTGGCGCTAGTAGCATAAGGGAGGGAACAAGCAATTTGTGAAATGAACCTAATAGCTACGTACTTCACACCCATTCGTAACAACGACATGGCTGAAGGGATTATCAAAATTCGTATTAGGGGAAGCATTGTATTGCAGTCAAAAACTCGAGGTCAAGATTTCACCAGCAATATGTTTTGAGGACCCCTGAATCCAACAAAAGCATTTTTAGAAAAAGGTCCGTGTGTGTCTGTGTGTGTGTCAGTCTGTGGACAGCATAACTCAAAAACGAAAACTCGCTTAAAAACCAAAGTTGATATTTAAGTTCAATGTCTTTCAAAGATGTGACACGAAGATTTTGAAGAAAATAGCCCCACCCTAAACTACCCTTTACATGGAATATTTTTCGAAAAATTTCATTTTCTTGAAAATGGCTCAAACGATTTTGATTAAAATACCGCATGTTTGAGATATTTTTATGACAAATGAAACGTATATCTTGAATTTTCTGGCTATAGCCTATGTAGTCCTGGGTGACTTTTGAATAACTCGTAAACCGTAAGAGATAGACAAAATCTTACAGTACAAAAAATGTAGATCTGCCTAAAACACACAATTTATGTCTAAATAAATTTTTTTGTAGAGTGAACCATTTCGGAGATATTTCTAGTTATTTGTGTGAGTTTTCGAGAACTTACACCTCCGAAGTTGTAACATGGTGTGCGCATGCGCAAGCGCCTGGACCGGACATGATTGTAATCTGCAGACACAGGGCAGTAGAAACAAAACATATTCATGTCACAGTGCTGACGTCCTGTCGGGGTTCCTGACACTAACCACGTCCCTCGGAAGGCTTTTAAGAAATGTCAGTCTGGTAGATATTAAGTATTCACTCTTCACTATCTTGCGCTCGCTCTTAAAACGGAATACTAAGAACAGACTCTGGCTTTTAGTGCTGCACCATCTTTAAACTCACGTGTTATGTACTAAAAGCGTTGGATATTTTCTCCAGATTGTTTGGAATGGACCGTTATTTTCTGTAATTGTTCATTTGAAAAAGCTCTTAGGGAATTACGTCGCTAGGGAAACCATCTTGTGCGCCAGCCTCCCCTCTTACAAGAGAGCGAGCGGGGAAATTTCAAAAGAGCACCCCTCTTTTTCAAAACAAGGATAAAAAACAAAGCAAGCACAAGTTCCTTTCTCTGTCTCAAGATTTCTTGTTTTTGTCACGAGATCCATACTTCAGCACATTCTTTTTTATTTCACCTCCGAGAATTTAGTCCTTCAAGGATAAATATAACCCACAATATGAAATTCTAAACTAATAAATTCTAGCTTCTTAAATCTACTTGTATATGATAGATATATTACAGCCCAAATTTGACGCACAAAGACGTTCAGAGCTGGGCTGCTGTCTGTATGTGACTGTTAACAATCGAGGCGGCAGAAACAAAGGGGTTGTGAGAGCATTCGCAAGACTTCTAGTTCCGCCATTTGCAATACTTGTGTGTGTGTGTGTGTGTGTGTGTGTGTGTGTGGAATTCGTGTATATAAGGATACCACTGAGTGAGTTTTAGAGTGAAATAACGAACATGAGTTGGTCCAGGAGTGCGAGACAGCTGTGCGCGTATGTACCGTCGTAAGAAGATTCAACGAGCGTCGTAATTAGGGTATGAGAGACAGAGTAAGTGAAAGAAGACACTAAAAGGACGATTGTAGACTGTGTTAACGACGAGAAAAAACTGTATTTTTAGTACAATTTTATAAGACAATAAAGTGACCGGACTAACTCTGTCATTTTATTAAAATATATTTACTTTTAAAATTGCTCTAGGTTGCTCTGTATCTCCTTTAGGTTAGTTTCTCCTTTGTTTAACACTTACAACTATATTTTGTCTAAAATAATTTAATTGTTATGTTAGAAAATTAAAAATGTTGGCTTACATACATCTCACAATAAAAAACAGGACATTTTTATTTATGTCTCTGTAGTGAATTTCGTTACAATACAAAAGAAAAATTCTGAAAATGTCAATAACACTAAAACGGTGATAAAGCATCAAATTATGCATTTTTCGAATTCATTAAAATAAAATTTTTTTTCTCTCAATTTTCATGAATTTTTAGTCATACTTAAGTCAATGTGTAATTAATATTGGCCCGGGTATCGAAGCCACGATCTCGCAGTCACTTGGCTAGGTCTCCGTTATATAACCCTATAAGGATCAGGCAATCCTACACAAAGCCTGCAGATCCTCTAAGGACATCTACCTCTATCCAGAAAAGCCATTCGTCGTGCCCCTTTAACCTTAGCATTACCCGAGAAATTATCGTTCCCTCTCTTCCTTTAAAGCAAACAGCGTTTCGAAATAAATTCTTCGCGCCATCTTGACTTTTATTCCAGCTAATATATTAAACCGGAAAACGTGGATACCATTTGACCTTTTGCGAGTAGGAGGCGAAGAAAGAAAGATCAGGAAGATGATGAAGAAGAAGAAAAAGAAGCGGGGTCGCATTGTATTAGCGGCTAACAGCTCGTAAAATACAGCATCCATTATCACACACATACACACACACTGGAGTGGCTCCTCTTTTATAATAGTTTTATCTCTGGCTGCTGCTGCGTATAGCTGGGCTACTCAAGTGTGTGACATTCTCGAAACATCCATCTTCACGCTTAACACTCCACTTACTGCTGACTTACCTACCTACCTTAAGTACATGTTAGCAAACTTCCGCCACCGGCAGCAAACTTACCTGCAACCAAAACAAAAACACATTAGTACCTATCTCGTAACATAGCTTTTTCTCCATATAACAATTTTTGTGCTTTGGGGTAAACTTTTTTGCAGTAAATATTTATGGATAAAGTTGAAATTTTCAGGATATATAAAATATAACTTGTTTAAGAAAACTGTGCATTGGTTTGTTGATTACACTCATACAAAAAAGTATATGCTTTTTTTCCCCTTTGTAATTATGAGTAATATTTCCTTTTATTCTATTCTAAACAGAAAACAAATCATATTTTTATTAAATATTAATATTTTGGAAAACTAATGCACAGTGTTATTGCATATGCATAGAAAAACTAGCATTCAAAATTTCAGGCCTCTAATTTAATTCTAAACTGCAAGAAGTATACCTTTATTACTATTCAATTCTTTCCAAAAAACATACTAAACAATTTTTAGTTTCAAAACTATTTAATATAAGCAGTGAAACTTATACCAAAGTTATATCATGGCAGGAGCAACTTAATCTAAAAATTTCATTAAAATAGTTTAATTAGGGAAGAAAATCGATTTGGTAGCAGAGTGTCGCCTCATGTTAAGACTACAGCAAAACTCACTCAAATAACTTGGAATATCTCCAAAATGGTTCACTCTACTAAAAAATTGATTGAGACATAAATTGTGTGTTTTAGCGAGATCTACATTTTTTTGTAGAGTAAGATTTTGTCTATCTCTTACGGTTTACGAGATATTCAAAAGCCATCCAGAGTAAACATAACTACATAGGCAGAAAATTCAAAATATACATTTAATTTTTCATAAAAATATCTAAAAGATATGTCGTTTTGCTAAAAAATCGTTAAGAGTCATTTTTAAAAAAATCAAAATTTTCGAAAAATTTTCCATGGACATTTTCTTCAAAATCTTCGCGTAGGAACCTTGAAAGACATTAAACTTAAATACCAACTTTGGTTGTTAGCCGACTTTTCATTTTTGATTTGTGCTATGTTTTCTTTGGTATTCAGGGGTCTGAAAACATATATAATTCCCCTACTTTATGCGTAGTAAGCATCAATCAATCTTGTACAAACATAAAAACATTTATTCCTCTGTGACAACTGACAATATCAAAAAACCCACTTCTGAAACCAGTGTGACAACAGACAACAAAGTGCAATTACTTTCTCTGTCACTTTATTTTTCTTCTAAAGGTGAAGCACAAAACAAAGTTCCCTTTCACCAATGTTAACACAATCTACAGTTCTTCATTCGCTTCAAGACTAGCTCCCACATCCCAAATTCCACTTAATTCTTAATCTCGCCACCTGGTATACTGGAACGACATAGCATGGATTTTTCTCGAAATTCATAAACAAGCCGGCAGTCGAAGCTTCGCGAATATACTTGAAACGCTTTGCTCTGTTGCGCTCATTTTGGGTGTTTATTTGCCAATAGGGCGTGAGCTAAGGGAATAGGGGAATACTGTATTAAGTGAAGTGTTGTATTGGACCCAAAACTTCGATGTCGATATTTCACCGGAAATATATAAGTTTTGAGGTCCCCTGGATACAATAAAACGCTTTTATAGAAAAACGCGTGCGTGTGTGTGTGTCATTGAATTTTTCAGTCCTAATTCCAGCTCTTAAGTATTATATTTATTATTGTGTATATTTCTGCTTCTGAGAAAGCAATTTCTCTTGTTTATTCTGCCTTTTTTCACCTTGTTTTCCATTTTCTGGAAATAAGACATTAAGCTTTGTATTTGTGCACCTCCTCTGTTTCTTGTTTTTCTTAGAATAAAGACAGCGAATAAGCACTAGAGAAAGAAAATTGAAGAAGAAAGTCATTTCCTATAGATTCCCTGGAAATCGACACTGTTATTTTTCTGTTTCTCCTGAAAGTAAAGAACGTTGGATATTCCATACGCCTTTTTCTTCAGCTAGTCCTTGTCTTTCTGTATCATGCTTTTTGTTATTGTGTTTTCAATATACTTATTCCTTTTCTGTCGTTTTTTAAAGGCAGTAAGAGGAAGTCGGGTCAAAGAATGAAATATGGTATCTTATAAAGTTACATAGCTTTAAGCTTGTTGTGTCCTGATGCGAGAATTAAAATAATTTTTGAGATTCTTGAGATTCCTTTCTCTTGGCACACCTAACATTTTTCTAAAAATGCTTTTTTTTTTCGGATTCAGGGGGCCTCAAAACATATAGTAGACAAATTAAAAACGAGAAATGTGTCTTTTTGTGGAGGAAATAAATGTGATAGTTAAAGCTCGAATGGCAGCTGAAGGAGACATCTAAAAAGTTCAGTCTGTCGTGTAAAAATATATGTGTTGCGGATGAAAGACACGCGCAGGAGATTACGACAGCCCTGGGAATTAGTCCCTGCAGCAAAAAGACGCGCCCTGACAGGATATGATGATAATTTATATCTAAAGTTTTGATCCCTTGCATATTAGGATAGTTAAAAACTCTTGCCATCGTCGCAGTAGTAGGACGATAATGCACGGCGCCATAACTTTGCTTTCTGCCGGACCGCTATGGCTATAATCCTATAAGGAAGATTAACTACACAGACAGCTTCCGGCTACGAAAAACGCCCATAAGGCATCTGTAGAACGTGCCCCATAATGGATGTAGGCCTCGCGCATTCGATGTCACACACACACACACACACACACACACACACACACATACACACACACGCTCACACTGACGTCATTCAATACACGAGCTTACTGCCTTCTTCGTATTAGTTGAGATAAGCATTAGCAGAAATTATCTTACTCCTTATTTCCTTATAGGTACAAGGGGAATATGGGAATACAGTAGTCTTTCAGCGACAGTCAGATCTTTTAAAGCCTCTAAATTGCGTTCTCTTTGCACATAAAACATACAAAACTGAATAACGACGTTCAATTTGACAGAAGTACAAGTTTTCCAAAATCCTCACAAGTAACAAGCAATGTCTCCGAAATGGTTCACTCTACAAAAAAAATTATTTCGACATAAATTGTGTGTTTTAGCGAGATCTACATTTTTTGTGTAGTAAGATTTTGTCTATCTCTTACGGTTTACTAGCTATTCAAAAGTCATCCAGAGCAAACAGGACTACAAAGGCTATATCCAGAAAATTCAAAATATACATTTCGTTCCTCATAAAAATATCTTAAACATAGGACACTTTCATCAAAATCGTTAGAACCGTTTTTGAGAAAATTAAGATTATTAAAAAATTTTCCATGTAAAGAGTAATTTAGGATGGAGGAGTTTTCTTCAAAATCTTCGTGTCACATCCTTGAAAGATATTAAACTTAAATACCAACTTTGGTTTTTAACCGAATTTTGGTTTTTGAGTTACACATGCACGCACAGCTTTTTCTAAACTACCTTTTTTGGATTCTCGAAACATATTTTCGGTGAAATCTCGACATCGAATTTGGGTGGAATAAAACATTTGCTCTACGTACTATACGTAGTAGAGAAAGCAAAAATACGTTGAAAATTGTAAGTTGCGAACCCAAAACTTAAGTGTTGTAAAAAATGTAATACTTGTGTCATGTGTTTCGTTTTTGAGGCAACCCCCCCCCCCCTCTTCCCTTCCCCGCCTACTCCCGCTAATGTGCATTCAAGTTGAGTTTATTCAGTGCCCTTCACCGTCTGTTGTTCCCACGTGACGAGTTAACAATACCAGAGGAAACAAACAAACAGCGAAACACAAAACACGAGGTGACACCAATCCTTTCCCAGTGTTACCACTCCACAAGCAATTTCGCCCACAAATTTCAAACAGATAGAACAAATATGAACAAAACAGGGGAACCTTTCAGCCCTTGTGGCCATTATTTCGGTCTATCGTTTTTCACCCCCCTCTGTCTGTCCCCAGCGGAGATCAGATACGAGACACAAACACAATGCCGATATGCACCTGCAATTATCGCACTTTAATTAATGATAATAGTGCAATTTCATGTTATTGTGCAGGTAACAGCCCTCCACCTACTGTGTAGCCAGTCGTTATTACTTTCTCTACCACGTATAGCAAGTAGAGGAAGTATTGTATTCCACACAATATGACTTTTGCATTAGTGGTAAATCGTAAGAGATAGACCAACTCTTACTATAAAAATCATGTAGATCTTGCTAAAACACACAGTTTATGTCTCAATAAATTTTCTTGTAGGGTGAACCATTTCGGAGATTGAGAGGTAGAACTGGAGCTTAAAAATTCAATGCCACAACTGGGATTTGAACCACAGACCTTCCATTGGGGTAATTTGTCTCTGATGTGAGACTGCCTTTGTGGTTTACCAGGAGAAATGCGAACTGCTTTGAGAATTTAATGCCATTCTGGCAGTTTGTTACAATAGCTCAATGGTTAGAGCAGCCGGCTGGTAAGCGGAAGGTCTGTGGTTCAAATCCCAGTTGTGGCATTGAATTTTTAAGTTCCAGTTCTACCTCTCAAACTTTGCCCGCACACGGCTTGTGTGTTTAAAAACACTCTAAGTACATAAAAACTTCTTTCAATGTGTGTTAAATATCCATGGAACATTGGAGCAGCAGAATGTAAGACTACAATACAGTTCTAGTTGTTATTTTTAGCATTATGGAAAACATTAAGAGATGCACAAGCGCTATGACGTATTCTTCACATTACGCTAGAGTTATAACTGCGGCAATGATATCGATGAAAGCTGGTGTGTTTTTTATTCTCCTTTGCTGCAGCATCTTAAAATTCGTAGCATTTACAGCAGAATACATTTTTTATTTGTAGTGGCCTTCCCCTTTTCTTAACGTGAATTATCTTTGTGAGTGAGTGTAAAAACCGAGATTTGCCCGCTGTGTTTTTGTTTAGCTGCTCGTAAAGTATGGCGGCGCTGGTAGTTCTTTAACGCCCTTTGCGAGACAATCCGAGCCCCCTAGCGTCATACATTATACATTCATGTGAGCACAGCATGTTTGTTTTTACAATTACTAGCGAGACTTTCATTTGTTCCTTTATTTATCTTGCTGTTGGTAGCGTGATACTTAAGGGAAATCACTCCTGGCTTTTGTTCCTCGGTTCTTATGAGTCTTTAACCTCGTAAAAATGTGTTATAATGCCTTAATTTTCATAACAGGAATGCAGGTATAACTACACGTCTCTAAAAATTAAACATCTCAAGTTTTCAGTACATTAATGCGGAGTTTTATTGTTTGTTTGAGCGTAACATAACCTAAAACTTAGTTATGAATAGCGATATTCTATTTAGCGAGTATAAGTTCTGCAAAACTTGAACTAACAACAACAAAAAATTGTACAGACATAAGTTGTGTGTTTTAGCAAGATCTACATACAAAATACTAAGTGAATACTAAGGGTGGTATCGTTGAAGGTAGGATAGCGGAGTCGGGGTCCTAACACTTTTAGATTTAAACTCCCTGATGGCGGCTCTGCGAGCTTGCACATCCCCCGGGGGCCCGGGATTCCAAGCCCACCCCCGGTCCGGATGACGAAGAGCATATGCCCTGGCATGCAACGGCGAGAATTACCGCCCAACAGAATGGTGACGTAAAATGAAAAGTGAGGTTAAGTGCAACAGAAGGAAATTGGAGGGATATAATTATCCACCCCAACATTTACCTTGCGAACCTCTGAACTTTACAAATGTTTGTGTTTTTATGTGGATAAAGTTTTTTAGAAAGCAGTGGAAATATTGTAATGCAGTGGCAGTGGCAGTGGCAGTGGCAGTGGCGGGGACCTGGGCGAAAGCCAGATCAATGCTGTAGTGTACACGACTAACGAGGGGGTGTTCTTTGTGGTGGTCGAGGCTGCCGCAGCAGGAAGCTCAGTTATTTCTATTATTTCCTCGGTGAAACTATCCGGAAACGCAGGTTGCATTTTAGTTCAAAGGGCGGGTGTCCCCAGGCGCTCGCTGCGATCCCAGTCCATGTGGATTTTACGGTGGAAATTCACCTCCAACCAGCAAGCAAGCGACCTGTGTCCCTTTAGGTCATTCAAAGCTCAACTATTAAAAGGACTTGTCTTCTAATTGCACGCGTACATAAAACATATTTTTTTTTAAAAAAAACAACACGGCAGTAACCTCGGGAGAGTAAAGTGTCATAATCTGTAAGATTATGATATACATTTCATTTGTCATACAATTATCTTAAACATGACATTTTATTCATAACAGCCATTTTCAGGAAAATAATAATTTTCGAAAAGGGTAGTTTAGGGTGGGGCTATTTTCTTCAAAATCTTCGTGTCGCATTCTTGAAAGACATTAAACTTAAATACCAACTTTGGTTTTTAACAGTTTTCGTCTTTGAATTATGCTGTCCACAGACACAGACACTTACACTAAGCTTTATCCAAATACACTTTTTTGGATTCAGGGGATCTCCAAATAATATTTCCGGTGAAGTCTCGACATCGAATTTTTGAGTGGAATACCATACCTACGAGTAGCGAAAGTTAATATAAATGCTGTGGGTTGGATAACGTGCCCTGAAACGAAGGAAAAAGAAAATTAAGATTTGAAACCGTGAAAATGTTCACCAAAATTTCAACAATGAGTACCGTCAACAATTGCAAGCTCACAAGATCTTTGTCGCTCTAATTTCACCCTCTAAATGGTCACCTTCGAACTTTGTAACAAAGTCGCTGAAGTGCTACCAACTTTATCTCACTGATCATTTTGATGTTACTTTTGAAACGCTTCTTTAAATCGTCAGTGAATACTTGCTGGATGCAAGCGACGGCGACAAAAGGGTAGAACACAATGACAGGGGTAAAAATTGCCTCGTACATCAGAAACGGCGGGCGAGGCAGGCGCTGATTTCCGTTTGAATGGCAAGTTTTCTTGAACGGTGGGGCGTTTCCAAGGAAAGGGCTTTGATTTCGCAAAGAGAACTTAGCTGTAGTTAGTCGTTTGCCACCCTTTGCTCTCAGGAATAATGAACAAACTCCATAAATTGTGTGGTGCGTTAATAGCAAGAGCCCCCCGCGGGGAGAGACGGAGAGCACAACTTGGAAAATCATCTTTCTGTCTTTTGACAGAGATCTGGCAACACTGCCGATAGTGTGGTGTCACTTTCACTAGTTCAGTACATAAACAAACACCGCAGCGTGGTGTCGCGTGAGCATAAACAAATACCTTGCAGTGTGCTTCCATGTGAAGGTGGCATGGTAAGTAATTTTTTCTACAATTCCTAATTACAGCAACGATACTACTATTACCAACTTAGTTGTAATTAACACTGCAATTTCTCTTCTAAATTTCAGAGTTTTAAGTTTAAATATTTCCAAAAGGGTTTCATAGTTTGTGTAAGTAGGATAATATCCAGTTCTTTTAAATAGTATGTATTTTAGAAATTTTGATTGTACTTTTTCTATTGCGGTGACATGCATTATCGTCTTAGGATTCCAAATAATAGATGCATATTCGAGTTTTTGTCTCACAAATGAATTATAAAGTTGAATTAAAGTTTTTTCTTTAAATGAATAGGAATTTCGAATAATAAAAGCCAAGGCATTTTAGCGATTTTGATACGATTAAGTCAATGTGTCTATTGAATCTAAGATCTATTGTAAAATGCACTCCTAGATCCTTTTTTTCAACCACTTCAACGAGTGGTGTCATATTGATATTGTAACAAATGAAGAAAACACCAGTTACTGCTATTCACACTTTATTGCCTTTTAGTCAGTTAGCGTAGTGCTAACGTTACACTCAGATTACTTTTGTCCAAGCTCAGAGCAACAGAACAACTGCCGAATCACAAATAAGAACTGCCAGATTGAACTGTTCGTCGGCACGACTCCTCAACGCTTCGTATACGTCTGTTTCCTTCTCGTGCCCGGTGCTTGGCAGCGACTTATATAGGTCCTTAGACAGAGGGAAAGTTCTGGAGGTAGAATATTCGGGAGTGCCTGTGGCGGAACGGTCCAGAAACCACACCGCCATGTAATAACTATTGTCTCGTACGCTCCTATTGTTGTCGGCAGCCTGTGGCGGAACGGTCCAGAAACCGCACCGCCATGTAATAGCTATTGTCTCGTACGCTCCTATTGTTGTCGGCGGCCTGTGGCGGAACGGTCCAGAAACCGCACCGCCATGTAATAACTATTGTCTCGTACGCTCCTATTGTTGTCGGCGGCAGGTCGTTAGGTCACCGGCGGGCGCGGTGAGAATATTATAAACATATTTATATGGAGTTTTGCTTCTGTTGAAGGACATTTTTACACATTTACTAATATTAAATGGGAGTTTGTTTGTTTCGCTCCATGCATATAACATGTGATAAATATCACGTTATCGTAAGTCATATTACCTTTTTTAATCTCTCTCAGATTCATAGATTAAACACTTATTTCAGCTGAATTTAGTTGTTTTTGAGCCCTTTTTACTTTCTCTACTGATAAGTAGAAGTATTGTATTCCACCCAAAAATTCGATGTGGAGATTTCACCGGAAATATATCTTTTGAGACCCCTGAATCCAAAAAAGCATTTTTAGAAAAAGGTCCGTGTATGTGTGTGTCTGTGGACAGCATAACTCAAAAACGAAAAGTCGATTAAAAAGCAAAGTTGGTATTTAAGTTTCATGACTTTGAAGGATACGACACAAAGATTTTGAAGAAAATAGCCCCACCCTAAACTACCCTTTACATGGGAAATTTTCCGAAAATTTTGATTTTCTTGACAATACAATGGAGTATAAAGTAAATGTGAATGGGTTGGGAAAATCGCGTGAGTGTTAGTTGGGAAGTTTCTGTTGTTTACAGAACAGCCAGAATCCATTCATCCCGCAGCCAACTTTGATGAACAAAACTCTTTGAGCATCAATTGGGAATCGAAGTCTGTCTCTTGCACTTATCCTTTATGCCGATACATTCTACGAAATCCATTAGTACTGCTAATAAACAAAAACGAAACGATATTCGCTGCACAAAGGCTTAGATTGATTTTTTTGTTACGTCTTTTTTTTTTTTCGCCCTGTTATTTGAAAGAAAATCTATTGGGTGCGCAACACATCCCGGATAATTGGCAGCGCCGATCAGCCGTGACGTAGACGCGCGCGCTATCGGATTATTCGATTTTACATGGCGACAAACACCCGCCTTTTCTTTCTTTCATTTCGGAAAAAACAAGTCTAAGGGAAAGTGAGGCATGCGGGCGGACGGGCGGGCGGGCGCTTTCACTTTTCCCTCCACCAAATTCTTCATTACAATTAAAGCACTGGGCTGCATCATTATCCCCATTCCATCAAATCTACTACACGCCCTTAATTTTACCTCTACGTACGCTCTCGGCAAAGTTTCCCGCTCAAAAATCATATATAACATTTCACTGCAAATACCTCATTTGAGCTCTTTGAATATATAGAAACATTTTAGAAAAAAATATGACGTGTTGCTCTTACATGACTTTCTCTACTCTTGTACTAACCATTCTTACAAACTCTTATTCCTATATCTCCTTATTTCCTTGTAGGTACAAGGGGTATATAGGAATACAGTAGGCTTTATGCGATAGTCAAATCTTTTAAAGCTTTGAGACTCCGTTCTCTTTGCACACTTAACATATAAAAAAATGAACAACGATGTTCCATTTCACGAAAGTTTTGTTTTCCGAAACTCACACAAATAACAAGGAATATCTTCGAAATGGTTCATCCTACCAGAAAATTTATTGAGACATAAATTGTGTATTTTAGGAAGGTCTACATTTTTTGTACAGTAAGATTTTGTCTATCTCTAACGGTTTACCAGTTATGCAAAAGTCGTCCAGAGTAAATACGACTTCATGGGCTATACCCAGAAAATTCAAGATATACATTTCATTTGTCATAAAAATATCTCTAACATATGACATTTTAATCAAAATCGTTAGAGCCATTTTCAAGAAAATTAAAATTTTCAAAAAATTTCCCATGTAAAGGGTAGTTTAGGGTGGAGCTATTTTCTTCAAAATCTTAAATACCAACTTTGGTTTCTAAGCGAGTTTTCGTTTTTGAGTTATGCTGTTCAGAGACTGACATACACACACACACACACACACACACACACACACACACACACACACACACACACACACACACAGACACACACACACAGACACACTCACGCGCGCGCGAGAGCAGATGCGTGGTAAGCAGAGGTTCTTTGGTTCAAATCGCAACAGTGGTATTGAATTTTTCTGTACAAATTCTACTTCTGAAATAATTTTATGAGTATGTGAGTTATCCAACTTATCTGAAAATATGGAAATACAAATATTTTATAAATATATGGCTTAGAAAAACAATTTCCAAGTTACAAAGCTTTGAGGCTCTTAAATTTTGGATATAACTTTCCTCATAAGCAAGTCATATTTTGAAACAAGGGAAAAAATCCGTATTTTCGTGACTTTGTGCAAGAAAGAGGTCTTGTATACCCTGAAGCTGATACATTCCGACATGCAAACGAAGTCTTTGACCTGGGGCCGTGTCGAATCGGGTACCGAAATTGTTTGCATGTTTCCTGTCTCTCTCATTACGTGAACCACACAGGCGGATGAATACAAATTCAAAATGTAAAACGCTGGTAAAGGATTAAGTGTTACAGCAGATGGATTCAGTTAATACCACAATCACACGGCGAGCTACAAAAAACATGCCTGGTAGTAGATATACGTGGTTAAATGGATCGCTCAAAATTGAAATCGTTTAAAAAACATTGCGATAGGGTTCGATCAGCCTCAGGGGAAGCAGAACCAGATAACCGACAGCATCACATCAAAGCACTATTTTTCAAGTGGTCATTTACGGATTTTCAAGGAAACACTCGTACATAATCTATTCATTCATTGGCTTTGTGATATTTTATGCGCGGATTGAGGATATTCTTGGCTCACAAGCTTTTACTGTCCTGCTGCGAGCAATTAGAATTATAGCATTAGTATCTAACGTACAATAGTCACGCGATTTTCTCTACCCATTAGTATTTCATGCAAATTCTCTTATTAAAAGCTTTATTGATTTCTCTATTAGTACCTAAGCAAAGCAGAGGTGTTTTGAAACCCCTGAACCCATAAATAAAGGCATTTTTAGAAAAAGGTCCGAGTGTCTGTGGACAACATATCTCAAAAACGAAAAGTTGGTATTTACTTTCAACGTCTTTTAAAGATGCGATACAAACATTTTGAAGAAAATAGCCCCACTATTAACTACACTTTACATAGAAAAATTTTTGAACATTTTTATTTTCTTGAAAATGGCTCTAACGATTTTGATTAAAATACCGTATGTTTGAGATATTTTTATGACAAATGAAATGTATATCTTGAATTTTCTGTAGTCGTATACACTCTGGACGACTTTTGAATAGCTCCTAAACCGTAAGAGATAGACCAAATCTTACTGTACAAAAATGTAGATCTCGCTAAAACACACAATTTATGTCTCAATAAATTTTTTTGTAGAGCGAACCATTTCGGAGATATTCTTAGTTATTTGTGTCAGCTTCGGAAAAATACGAACTTTCCTGAAATGGAACATCGTTGCTCATTTTTTATATGAGCGTGCAAAGAGAACGGAGTTTCAAAGCTTTAAAATATTTGACTATCTCAGAAAGCCTACTGTATTCTAATATTCCCCTTGTACCTACAAGGAAATAAGCTATAAGATAATTTGTACAAATGTTGATTTCTATTAATATGAAGTAAATAGCGGGAAAGAGTTTGTTAGAATAGTTTGTGCAAGGGTAGAGAAAGTCATGTGAGTGTACGAATGCATGTAGCTATTTCCGAAACATGCATTTGCACAACCCATTTTTTATCCTACTGGCACACAAAGATTTGTAGCCAGCTGTTTTTTATTTTTTTAAACTTTGCCTCTTTTTATTTGCGAACTAGCAGTAAATGCAGTGTGAGATGATGAATAGCTTCCATATTGCAGGTGTATCGACTCACAACAATGCTCATTATCTGCGGCCCATTGTTAGGTGGGCTTAATGTGAAGTGTATTTAGCGAAGCTCGTGTGCCGCTTTTCCATAATTGCGTGGGTAGGCTATGCGCGGCGGCCGCGGCCGCTAAAAGAGAGGAAAAACATATGACAGTAGGATTGGACAGTCTCCATGGAAACTAACGTTAAGTACTGGCGTCATTCATTACCCACCCATCAGATATCCAACAACGTGACGGGCTACGGGCGCACAGTGGTTTTTCTCCGCTTCCGTGCGTGCACATGCGATTTTTCCGACATAGGTATAAGTACGGGCAACGCACATCCGGATGTCGGGCTCCCTGCAGCAAAAGTGACTCAAGTGACATCTACCTGAATTAAACCCCACACAAAATAACTTAATTATACAATAAAATAATTACTTCAACTTACTCCAGATAAGTACTTCTAGAAATGGTTATATTACAAAGAAAATAAGGGAATGCAATTCACTTAAGTGACAGTAAACATTTAAGAGTAGATCGCTATAACATGGCTTTAAAGTCCAGTTCTATTTGCATGATCAAAAGGAGAACACAGAAAAAGGTAGGGACTCTATTTGAGAAACAAAATTATTTTAAAACGCAAACCAGCAACAAAGAATACATCGGAAATGGTTAACTCTACAGAAAAAAGACACAGAGGGAAGAAAAAAATCTGATGTGTTGCACTCATATGACTTTCTCTACTCTTGTACTAACAATTCTTGCTTATTTCCTTGTAGGTACAAGGAGAATATTAGAATACAATAGGCTTTGAGCGATAGTGAAATCTCTTTACAGACTCACAATATAAAAAAAATGAACAACGATGTTCCATTTCAGGAAAGTTTTAGGTTTTCCGAAACTGACACACATAATAGGAATATCCCCGAAATGGTTCACCCTACAAGAAAATGTATTCAGACATAAATTGTGTATTTAAGCAAGATCTACATTTTTTGTATAGTATGATTTGGTCTATCTCTAACGGTTTACCAGTTATGCAAAAGTCGTCCAGAGTAAATACGACTACAGGGACTACAGGCAGAAAATTCAAGATATACATTTCATTTATCATCAAAATATCACAAACATATGACATTTTAATCAAAATCGTTAGAGCTATTTTCAAGAAAATCAACATTTTTGAAAAATTTTCCATGTATAGGGTAGTTTATGGTGGGGCTATTTTCTTCAATATCTTCGTGTCGCATGCTTGAAAGACATTAAACTTAAATACCAACTTTGGTTTTTGACCGACTTTTGGTTTTTGAGTTATGCTGTCCACAGACTGACAGACACACACACGGACCTTTCTCTAAAAATGCTTTTTTTGGATTCAGGGGGCTTCAAAACATATATTTCCGGTGAAATCTCAACATCGAATTTTTGGGTGGAATACCAGTAGAGAAAGTAACAAGCTGATAGCAGTAAAGTCTATAAATTGTGGAAGATTTTGCACGAGCTTGCCTCTCTCCGATTAATGTGATTTGTTTTGGAGATGGGAAGTGTCGTATAAATATTCCTTGGTCCGGGATTCCATCACATGACGTCACGAAGCGATAGATGGATGCTGGGCTCGAACTTGGAGGGTAGTTAACACCGTGTAATAAAACGAGGCAATAAATCAAGCTGCTTTAGTTAGTTGTGCATACCACCCCTTCCTTTTGTAAGGGCTCTTTTTAAAAATATTCCAGCACACATACGCGTATTAGCATTACCATACGCACGCACTTGCAAGCAAACGGCTCCACGTCGCACATTTTGCTAATGATTCTGTAATTAGCACGCGCCCCCCCCCCCCCCGGCCGCTCTTTCTGTTTAAAGAGATATCAATGTCTTCTATGCGTGGAATTTAAAGAACTCGTGTAATGTTCACGCATTTTTATCTCATTACGCTTTCACTTAGGGCGCAGTGTTCGTTTGTTTTAGCTTTCTAACCTTTTAACTCTTTAGTGTTTTTGGTTTCACTGTTAGTTTCCCTTCTGGTAAGTAGAGTATTCCACCCAAAAATTCGATATCGAAATTTCACCGAAAATATATGTTTTGAGGCCCGCTGAATCCAAAAAAGCATATTTAGAAGAAGGTCCGTGTGTGTGTATGAGTGTGTGTGTGTGTGTGTGTGAGTGTGTGTGTCTCTGGACAGCATAACTCAAAAACGAAAAGTCAGTTAAAAACCAAAGTTGGTATTTAAGTTTAATGTCTTTCAAGGATGCGACACGAACATTTCGAAGAAAATAGCCGCACACTAAACTACCCTTTACATGGAACATTTTTCGAAAATTTTGGTTTTCTTGAAAATAGCTATAACGATTTTGATTAAAATGCCATATGTTTGAGATATTTTGATGATAAATGAAATGTATATCTTGAATTTTCTGGCTATAGCCCCTGTAGTCGTATTTACTCTGGACGACTTTTGCATAACTAGTAAACCGTTACAGATACACAAAATCGTACCGTACAAAAAATGTAGAATTTGTTAAAATACACAATTTACGCCCGAATAAATTTTCTTGTAGGGTGAACCATTTCGGAGATATTCCTTGTTATTTGTGCCAGTTTCGGAAAACTTGAAACTTGAAATGGAACATCGTTGTTAATTTTTTTATATGTTAAGTGCGCAAAGAGAACGGAATCTCAAAGCTTTAAAAGATTTGACTATCGCACAGTCTACTGTATTCTAATATTGCCCTTGTACCTACAAGGAAATAAGCAATAAGATAATTTGTACAAATGTTTATCTTAACTAACATGAAGAAGATATAGGAATAAGATTTTTAAGAATGGTTACTACAAGAGTAGAGAAAGTCATGTGAGTGCATAACATCAGATTTTTAAACAAGTCTTTAGGTGTATTAAACAAGATTTTTTAAATGTTTCCAAAGTAACAAAGTTGAAGGGATAAATCAGGGGCAACGCCGGGTATTTCACCTAGTAAGGGATAAATTAGCGCTGATAGAAATACAAAATTGCTCGTAACGGTGCAGCGATGTTTCTCTGAGATATAGACGATATATTTAGGCCAGGGGAGCAGTGAGGTCACTGTCGATTTGAATGGGCAGGGACGCAGCCACTCCAGTGTGTTCACTGAACCATGTCGCAGTGGGTTATTCATCTCATTTTGTTCCGTCTACAACAGTGAAAGTTGAACGCTCAATCACGAAAATCGAACTAATCGATATATCTCGTACTCGCAGGGATTGAAATCGGGAGATGACTGTTCCAAGAAAATATTAAAATCAGTTTAAATATGTAACAGCTACCATTAAGTAGTGAGGAAAAAGAAATTCGATTTTCCGATCAAGAGCTTCTGGAAGAACAAATAAGATAAAAGGATTGTTTTTTTCCGCAGTGTAAGAGGTACAAATCTTGTAATGCTATTACCGCTTCGTTTTTCAAGAAGAGGAAAATAAATTCTAATAAAGTTTCCGAGCTGTTTCTCTAAGAAGATCTTTTCCTGGTATCCGTAACTTCTAGAATCATTGAGAAACGATGTTTTAAGAGCCCACTTTGCTAGACATTTTATTATAAGTTGTGCCATGGGTTGCATTTATTAAGAGTATGTGTTGAATTAAAGAATGATATAGCCTATGACATTTTATTTAAATTCTGTGTTGCAATTACTAACCTAAATTGAGGCAGCCATTCCGTGTTCTGAGGTTATTTATTTCAGCATTAGATGCTTCACCGAAGCGAAAGTCAGACATATTTGACATTTAAATCTGTTACGAAGTTTATACTTTTGACACAATTTTGCAGTATACTTATGAGACACTAGAATCTGTTTGCCAGCTGCTGGTGAATTTCAGCCACAGTTACACGTTTTAATTACAACTAGCGCTGTAGGTGGCAGGTGGATGAAACTACCGCACGCATTTGAACACGTAAGGGAGTTTGGATTGCGTTGGACTCGGCGAGGCTGTGGTTCTCCATACCTAGGGGAGATTGGGTACGTTTGGGCACCTTGTGGTGTCCGGGCCGGGTTTGTTAGGTGTTCACGAAGGGACGGCCGCTTTTTAGGAGCGTCACCGGTTAAGGGGAGGGGGCGAGAATTTCAAATCTAAGTCGCTTCTCTCTCCGAAAATGTCCACGTTGGTTTTCTCTTAAATTGTATGCTATTAAAGGAAATGTTGATGCAAAAGTGGCGCTATTTCCTTGCCAAGGGAGTCCCAAAGGGCGCAGGAATCATCACCCTTTGGGATCCCTTAAAGGAAAGCACCCTCTGCCGAACCTTTTAGAGTTATTGATGCCGCTCTTTCAAGGTACATTTAGAGTAGTTTACAATTCCCGAAAGTGCGGTCTGGGATGGCTAAATCGGATCAATGATGTTCCTACCGGAGAACGAAAAATCTTATTTAGCAAGAGGAACATGTAGCCGAGCAGTTCTCAGTGGAAGTGGCAGGTGTCTCCACCTCCGCTCGTACAGGCCAAGCAATCAACCAAACACAAATACCAACTTCACTCCATCACCCTCTCTTTCCTTCCCTGCGCATCCTCTGCGTTCTTTACTTTGTAAACCTTTCGCTCCAGATAAAGCAAATTCTCTTTTTCTTTTTTCAACTTGTTTTAGTGACTGCGCCTTTGGACCTCTTCCGCGTTTTAATTGTTTTCTTCTGTTAACGCTCCCGTTCTTTCTTTCACGCTGTTCGTCTCCCTGTTTCGTGGCATTTCTTTTCTTTTATCAGCCCTTTTATCTCTTGCTTGAGATTTACTGCAGCATGAACGTGTACAAAGTACGGCTTTTAACAACAATGGTCCTGTGTGGCAGACTGGTAAACACGTTCAGCCTGTCTCAAACTTACATACGACATACCATTAAAAAAGACCTCATTTGTTACTTTTCTCTCCCTAGTTTTACTTTTTCTACTACGTATAGAGGCTCTAATGATTTTGATTACAATGCCAATGAAATGAAATGTATATTTTAAATTTTCTGGCTATAGCCCCTGTAGTTGTATTTACTCTGGACGACTTTTGAATAACTAGTAAACCATAAGACATAGACGAAATCTTACTCTACAAAAATGTAGATTTCGCTAACACAAACAATTATGTCTGAATAAATTTTTTTGTAGAGTGAACCATTTCCGAGATATTGCATATTGTTTGTGTCAGTTTCGGAAAACTTAAATCTTTGTTGAAATAGAACATCGTTGTTCATTTTTTTATATTTTAAGCGTGCAAAGCCTACAGTATTCTCATATTCCCCTTGTACCTACAAGGAAATAAGCAATAAGATAATTTGTACAAATGTTTATCTCAACTAACACGAAGAAGATATAGGAATAAGAGTTTGTAAGAATGGTCAGTACAAGAGTAGAGAAAGTCATGTGAGTGCAACACATCAGATTTTAGGTTACAATTCTACAATCACACCCGAGGAGTAACGGGCGCCTGGAGTTAGAGGAATCCAGATCAGTCCAGGGAGATGATATGGTGCCGAACAAAGAAAAGGTGAAATAAATGACGACAGAAGCCGCAGAAGTTGGACAAAATCCCCCCAGAAGTCACTAAATAAATATCTGAAAAACTAGAGAAATTTAATTTCACTTAATTACTCTATAATTAATTACAAAATTCTTACCCCTTCCAGTTCTCTAATATATAGGAAGGAAACATTACATATGCATATTTACTTTTCATCTTTTTTGGAATTTTAATTTATAATCACATTTTCGCTTGTGTTTCTTTTCTGTAAAAACCCGAGAGAGGGAACGCAGAACACAATTATTAGCAACAGTAGGTTGAGGATGTAAGTAATTAATTCACGGCGCACTCATACTCACGCATGGCGAGATAAGTGAAGATTTCCCACAAGAATTACCAACACATATGGCTCGAAAAATCTCTCCTCCTAGTCAGACTCTTGCTAAGTTAATGTAGCTTGCGACAGAAGAACAGCGTTACGCGTTATTATTTCACGAGCCGGGAGAATCCTAGCGGTTACCTCGTTTGTTTGTAAGCATGCTGTTGACATATTATGGAACAAGGTAGAGTAGAAAATAGTCCAACTTCACTTTCCACTGTGAGCTTACGCGTATTATACCAACAGTTTCTGTCTCTTACATCAACTATTACATTAACCCCTTCAGGGTGACACATAATACTACATTCTGCAATGTAAACTCGCTTACAAATGTTGATGCACGACAGGTTCTACGGGAAAGAGAAAAAGGCCACTTTGCACTATCTGTGGATAGCATAACTCAAAAACAAAAAGTCGGTTAAAAACCAAAGTTGGTATTTAAGTTTAAGTACCTCGACGATTTTTGCCTGTTTTTTTTTTTTTTTTTTTTTTTTTTTTTTTTTTTTAATACGTTGCATTTATATTTCAATCGTAGAAAGTTATAAGAATTGTATGTTGAAGGGCAAACAGGGGATATATGAATGTCCTACGTAAAAGAAAAGCGAGTAGAAATCCATTTGAAAGTAATATATTGTGTAGTAAAACTGTTATCATAAAAACTTTCTTCAAGGAAAAATACATATACGTGCCGAATTTCGCGGTGATATGATATGAATTGTTTAAAGAAAAGTGAGTAGAGAAAGAGATGTGAATGTGTTACCTAAAAGTAAGTAGAGAAACCACTGTGAATTTAATATGCGCATTTCCATTTCAAACATACAGAACATGGTATGACTTATTTTAAAAGCGAGGATAAAAACTTTTTTTGTTTAAAATCACATTTTTTATGGAAAATTGTTTATAGAAGAGTGAGTAGAGAAAGAGGTGTGAAAGATGTGAATGTGTTACCTAAAAGCGAGAAGAGAAAACAGTATGAATATAATATGTAGCATTTCTGTTTCAAACATACAGAAATTTGTATTACTTAATTTAAAAGTGGGGATAAAATGTTTTTTTGGTGTAAAATCACGTTTTTTATGAAAAATTGTTTATAGAGGAATGGGTAGAGAAAGCGATGTGAATGTGTTACCTAAAAGTAAGTAGAGAAACCACTATGAATGTAATATGCAGCATCTCTACTTCAAACATACAAAAAGTTGTATGATTTCTTTGTGGAAGAGTGAGTAGAGAAACCACTGTGAATTGTGTTACTTAAAAGTGAGAAGAGAAAACAGTGTGAATGTAACAGTATTTCTATTTCAAACACACAGAACATGACTTATTATAAAAGCGGAGATAAAAATGTTTTTTGGTATAAAATCAGGTTTTTTATGGAAAATTGTTTATAGAGGAGTGGGTAGAGAAAGAGATGTGAATGTGTTACCTAAAAGTGAGTAGAGAAAACAGTGTGAATGTAATATGCATGTGTACAAACATTAACCAAATCTTTAGAGCCCTTTCTGAAATACGGGGAATATATATACAAGAATTGCACCGTAGAGCAGGGAATAAAAAATGTTATTTTTTATGTAAAATCGCGTTTTTTCGAGCCGTTTCCAAGTTGCGCGGATATATATCTGTCAAGGCTACGACATGAAGATTTTGAAGAAAATAGCCCCACACTAAACTACCCTTTACATGGAAAATATTTAGAAAATTTTTATTTTCTTGAAAATGGCTCTGGCGATTTTTTAGTAAAACGACATATGCTTGAGATATTTTTATGACAAATGAAATATATATCTTAAATTTTCTGGCTAGCCAGAGTATTTACTCTGGATGACTTTTGCATTACTCGTAAACCGTAAGAGAAAAATATAGATCTTGCTAAAACACACAATTTATGTTCCAATTAATTTTTTTTGTAGAGTGAACCATTTCCTTGTTATGTGTGTGAGTTTCGGAAAACTTAAAAACTTTCCTGAAATGAAACACCGTTGTTCATTTTTTATATGTTAAGCGTGCAAGGAGAACGGCACCTCAAAGCTTTAAAACATTTGTCGCAAAAAGCCTACTGTATTCTAATATTCCCCTTGTACCTACAAGGAAATAAGCAATAGGATAAATTTGTACAAATGTTTATCCCAACTAACACGAAGAAGATATCGGAATAAGAGTTTGTACAAGAGTAGAGAAAGTCATGTGAGTGCAACACATCAGAATTCTTTTTATTCAGGGGTTCTCAAAACATATTTCCGGTGAAATCTCGACATCGAATTTTTGGATAGAATACAGTACTTTCTCTACTTACTATATGTAATAGAGAAAGTAAAAAATATATAGGAAAAGCGGTAGGTAAATTTTCAAACCTGGAGCGAAGTGGTACGCCAAGAGTTCCATCGTCCCAGAAGGTTAGAGCTATGGCAGCTATATACATATGATTTCGGAAGGCAGGTACCCTCAGACCTAGAACTTCGGGGGACATCCAAATCTTGGAATAACATAACTTATCTGCAATATATATTTTAAGCTGTATGTTATAAATTTATAATGATTATAATTTATGTGTTCTTCGAAAAGGAGATTTCAGAATATCAGCTTTTGGTAGAACCTGTATGTAAGGCAGAACTATACTTTATGAGCACGTATCGCGGGCTGGTTAATGACGTCATATGTTTACATCAAGTTGGGTTCTAAGAGTGGAGCGACAGTAGTTTTAAATTACAACATGCAGCATCGGAAAAGAGTGTCACAGTTACATCTGTTTGTCACGAAGACCTATGGTCCATTTGCCTTTACAAGCACTTAGGAACGGACAGTGTCCGACCGACCGCTCGACCGTGCGTCGACAATGAACTGCGATGTATCGAACGTTCGCCATAAATTTTATAGGAAAAGGGGATTGGAGCCACGGACCCTCAGGCTAATAACGTCCGGCCGTGTTTTATTTACAGGTGCGTTGTAAAACCGACGTCCGGAATGGCATATCGCTGTATTCTTTACTTATTTAGCTTCCCGCCACTTGTCAGGGAATTTTCTGCCTTGGTTGGGGAGCACAATTACGTCACATTATGTTCAGAATGGTAATTATTTGTAATTTTGTTTCACGTGAAGCTTGAGGACCGAATTGGGCCTTCACATGCATGCAAATTGCATGAAACTGGGTCAATTACCTCTTCCAAGTTGTCTCATTGGCTCTTCAGAACAATAAATTAAAACAATTCCGAATAATCAACCCCTCGGTAAAATAGGGTTTTTGCACGACAGCGCAGCTCTACTTTTCCCTACCACATAGGCAGGGTATTATATTCCAGGGAAAAATTCGATATTGAAATTTTAGTGGAAATATTCGTTTTCAAACTTCTGAATAAAAGAAAATTACAAGGTCCTTGTGTATGTGTGTGTGTGTGTGTGTGTGTGTGTGTGTGTGTGTTGTGTGTGTGTCCGTGTGTGTTGTGTATGTGAATGTGTGTGTGTGTGTGCGCGTATATGTGTGTGTGTGTGTGTGTGTGTGTGTGTGTGTGTGTGTGTGTGTGTGTGTGTATCTGTTTCCCAGTGGTTCATAGAGCTCAAAATTACCGCACATTCGTTCTCAGAGGATAAGGGAAAACTTCAGAAACGACCTTATCCGAATGTCACCCTTACCGAGATTCGAACTCAGGACCTCTTGAATGCATGGCAGCCACCACACTAAACAGTCGGGCTCAGATTTTTTTATCTGCATTTTAAAATACTTTCCTCAAAATGGGTCCTTATTCGTTTTTTCTTTCTTTCTCTCTCTCTCTTTGTCCTTCGTTTGTTTCGTTTCTCCCTTTCTGTCTCATTCTTCCTTTCTCTAGCTTTCTTTCTTTTATTCTTCTCCGGGTCATGCAAAGAGATGTTAACAGATGTAATGTCTTCCCTGATCACATACAGAACATGAACTAGCAACTACTGTGCGCACCGTAACACATTCACTACTATGGAACATTTTTGCGTCGGTTTCTCGTTTAGAATATACTTTATTTCAGCATTTTTTTTTAATTTTATAAGCTTAAAAGCAGACAGTATTTTGTAGTAAATGGTGTTGGTTGACCTCAGGTAGTTGCGTATTTTAAAAGGGTGCGCTAGCCATTAGGCGACCACAGCATGCGTACCTAGCAAGGCAATAAAACTGCGTAAGCCAGCATGAGGCGGCGGCAGATTTTCAAGGGAAGAGTTACTGCTAGGTGTGGGTAATGGCTTCTACTCCATCTCTCGCTAGCTCCAGGAAGCTTTAAATACGTAATGAGCCCGGCCGGGTATCTCACAAAGTAAACTGAATTAGGATGATGTCGCTATTTCATCAGCTTGTGCATTTTACTCTCATAAATGCAGCTTATGAAAGTGCTTTCGTATTCAGCTTCCCAGTTTACAATAGTCTGCTTCTTCTTTCAAACGATTTTCAAATTAAGGTCCTTAAATCAGTTATTGCGAGATTACTAAATTAAAATCCTCCTATCTTTAAAACAAAAAAGTCTGAGTGCGATAGTCAAGTCTTTTAAAGCTTTGAGATCCCGTTCTCATATAGCAAAATGAACAACGATGTTCCATTTCGGGAAACTTTCAAGTTTTCCGAAACTCACACACATAACAAGGAATATCTCTGAAATGGTTCACTCTACGAGAAAATTTATTCAGACATAAATTGTGTATTTTAGCAAGATCTACATTTTTTGTACAGTAAGATTTTGTCTATCTCTTACGGTTTACCAGTTATGTAAAAGTCATCCAGAGTAAATACGACTACAGGGGCTATAGCCACAAAATTCAAGATATACATTTCATTTGTCATAAAAATAACTTAAACATGTCATTTTAATCAAAATCGTTGAGCCATTTTTTTGGGTGGAATGCAATGTTTCCCCCACTCTCCCTTTAAATGAACTAAAAATTCCCTTTTAAAATTAAATGGACGAGTGTTTATGGAATATTTTGGATAAACAAACACTTTATCTAATGATAGAATATAGATGCGCACAAACAGACAAAGGGACTGTAATAAGAGCTCTTGCTGACGTGTATACATAGAACCATTGAAACTGTCTACGTCAATAGTGAAGTCATTACATGACCTACATGGTTTATATGGATGGATGCATTCAGCTGTTTATTGAAACATCTCTATAGAGGGCTCTGAATCACGTACGTACGTACGCACGCCTGAGATTAATTGTATCGCGACATTGCTGATTAATTCTGCGGAAAGTATTTATTGAAAGGTGCCAGTAGGTACGAGGGAGAATCTCAAGTTGTTCTGCGGCTCGACTGGGCTGGCCGAGATGTATGTATGTCCTTAGGCGAGGTGCTCCGTTACTCGTGTGACCCTTCTTGCAGGCGACCGACCTCCTTCCCTTGTATCCTAGCACGAGGAAGTCAGTACCGCTTCATCTGACTCGTGTTTACTTAACACTCCACTGTCAATGCAACGTCTGATGTTGATTTTCCTTAAAATGGCTCTAACGATTTTGATTAAAACGCCATATGTTTGAGATATTTCTATGACGAATTAAATGTATATCTTGAATTTTCTGGGTATAGCCCCTGTAGTCGTATTTACTCTGGACGAATTTTGAATAACTAGTAAACCGTAAGAGATAGACCAAATCTTACTGTACAAAAAATGTAGATCTCGCTAAAATACACAATTTATGTCTGAATAAAATTTTTTTAGGGTGAACCATTTCAGAGATATTCCTTGCTATGTGTGTGAGTTTTGGAAAACTTAGAACTTTCGTGAAATGGATCATCGTTGTTCATTTTTTTATGTTAAGTGACTTTAGCACAAAGCCTACTCTATTCTAATATTCCCCTTGCACCTACAAGGAAATAAGCAATAAGATAATTTGTACAAATGTTTATCTTAACTAACACGAAGAAGATATAGGAATAAGTGTTTGTAAGAATGGTTAGTACAAGAGTAGAGAAAGTCATGTGAGTGTAACACATCACATTTTTAAAAATTATACCTCAAGCAGAATGAGAAGTTAAGGAAAGGAATTTTTTTGTAACGTACACGTCACCTAACGTGACGTCACAGAGTCACCTAACGTACAGGTAAGTTCTTAACTGAGCAATTCTACTAGGAACACTACCCTAGTCAACGTTGTGCTGTCAAATTAAATTATACAAGATTTCATAAATAAATCTGCATATATTAAGTAATAAGATATTACAAATGAAAATTCAGCCAAGTAGAATTATTTCTGCCATCATGGTGCGGTAGGAAAGTGAATATTTAATGGGACCTTGTATGTTTGAACATCCCTGTGGTGCCCAGGGGATGTAAATAGAGCCCACGTAATTTTACAAGTGATAAAAGTTACCAGTGTATTGCAGCTTCATTCCCTCCCCCTGCCTTCCTCCCACATACATACATACACACACAAATTTTCAGTATGATTAATCCCACCGCAGCGTCACCCTTCTAAAAAAGGGTTGCAATAATTTAGGGCGGTAGGTTCCGTACCGTACCGCAATTCTCGCTCCTCCCTGAGGCAGAGACGCCATTAGCTACTGCCGCTAATGCTTCCCGACCTCTGCTTTGTTTCATGGAAAAGTGACAAAAATGTACTGCCTCAAAAAACACTTGGCGTGGAGGACTGCGCATGCTCCGTAAAACATCATCTCCACAGAGGAAAAACGAATTATCACCAGCCGAATTATAGCAAAATAACGGCACTATTGAACAAGGACATTGTATTTCATTACCTTCTCTACCCCTTAAAGGACCATATTAAGTGGCTCAAAAAATCGATTTTTACTTTCTCTACTACGTATGCAGGTTTTTGTGGATTGAATCATTCGAGTTATCCCTTGTTATTTATGTGAGTTTTGCAACATGTATACTTTTCTCGAACGGAAGGTCCTTATTCGCTTTTTTATATCTTAGGCGTGCAAAGAGAACACAATTTCGAAGCCTTCATTTACCGACCAGCTTTAAACCATTTGTCTATCACTCAAAGACTATTGTATTCCCATATTACGCTTGCATCTGTAAGAAAATTAGCAATCCAAGCAAAAAAATTATAGTTTTTACGCAAAAAAGCCACTTGTATTAGACCAAAATTTAAACTTTCTAGTCACGAGCGACTTGAGTTACGTAACAAACAAGAAACAACCTTTATTAACATTTTAAACTATTACATCAAAACGGATTAAATTGAGGTAGTGTTTTTTTTAGATATTTTATATTATAACCTATTAATTTATTTCAATACCATTGTAAGGTTTTTATTTTTATTTGCTTTTATGGAATCCAGAATCTATACAATTACAGTCAAAAGTAATATCATTATCCACGCATGCCATTTATTTTGTGTGGGCTCACCCCATCCTTTATCACAGGCACACTTACCTTCAGTCACTCTCAACGTTCATGGATTAGGATGTTAAAGAATATAAATATTTTAAAATCTTCTTGTAACATTTTGGGGCGCCGTTTTTTTTAAACATGGTATATACAATACTTGCCAGTAGTAGAAAATCCCACGTGCAACTTGAGAAACTAAAGGGGAAGTGAATCTGACAGACGAAGGATTTTTCTAACTTAGGCAGCCCGAGTTCGGAGTTAAGGCATTTGAATGAAAACAGAATTTGACAGATAAAACTTAGGTAAGTTAACTTCCCCGGTATGAAATTTCGGCGTGTGAATAAAACATGGAAAGCCTTTCGTGTGGGGGTAGGTACCGGAAATTATTCACCGGGGTTGCCGCAACCCTTCTGATTAACTACATACAGCTTGCGGAGAAGAACACGTCGCAGAGATTTAATATTTTAAAAGGAACCTCGTCACCGTCTACGTCATATCTATCTTCATGGAAATAAAACATCACTTTAATGATGCCGCCTCTTTCGGCTACTGGAGAACAAATATAAGCAACATTCTGGTTTTGGAAAACTGCAGCGTTAGCCCTGTTAAGGTAATTTAACTTTAACGAATTAAAATCTCAATGAAATTTACTTTCCAAGACAAAGTATTGTTAACCGAGCGAGTGGTAACGTGAGAGGCTGGTGGTCGCGGGTTCGAGGCCTGCGCTGACATCCCCCTAAGTTGGGAAAACTGGGAAACCTTAGGGGCCTGGTCTGGTCACCTAGTGTCTCCCCTGAATAAAAAGAACTCTGATGTGTTGCACTCACATGACTTTCTCTACTCTTGTAGCAACCATTCTTACAAACTCTTATTCCTATATCTTCTTCGTGTTAGTCGAGATAAATATTTGTTATTTTCATATTACATTGGCGCGTGATAATAAAATAAAGATATTGTTGTTGTAGTTCTTTCTTCTTGAAAATTAAAACCTATACTATTATATTCTAATGTGAACCTCTCATTGCCCACGCGTACCATTTCACTGTTTATTTTCCGTGGGCTCTCCCCATCCTTTGGCTGCCATTTGGTGATGAAAACAGCCGGGACAGATATTCCTATTGGAGACGCCTCGAGTTGGCCTTCCTCAGTGAGCTGATTTATCCATTACAACGGCTTGTTTTGGGCAAGAGGCGTTTTTCCATTGAAGTAAGTCACGTTGGCATGCCTGCTCCCTTGCTATTATGGACCCCAACGTTTAAATAAAAGATCATGTGCCCATGAAAAAGGCAAACAGCTCTCTCTCGTATACAACACCCGGATCCGGTTCGATACCCTCTGTCCCCGCCAGTCAATATTGCCTACTGACGCAACCAGCGTCATCGACAGAACAACTAGATGCTTTTATTGAGGTTTAGTTATTTTTCCCTTCTCTACTGGTAACTAGAGGAGGTATTCTATTCCACCCAAAAAATTCGATGTCGAGATTTCACTGGGAATATATGTTTTGAGACCCCCTGAATTAAAAAAAGCATAACTCATAAACAAAAAGTCGGTTAAAAACCAGAGTTAGTATTTAAATTTAATGTCTTTCAAAGATGCGACACGAAGATTTTGAAGAAAATAGTCCCACCCTAAACTACCCTTTGCATGAAAAAATTTTCGAAAATTTTTATTTTCTTGAAAATGTCTCTAACGATTTTGATTACAATGTCACATGTTTGAGATATTTTTATGACACATGAAATGTATATTTTGAATTTTCTAACTATAGCCCCTGTAGTCGTATTTACACTGCACGACTTTTGCATAACTGGTAAACCGTTAGAGATAGACCAAATCGTACTGTACAAATATATATCTCGCTAAAACACACAATTTATGTCCGAATAAATTTTCTTGTAGGGTGAACCATTTCGGAGATATTCCTTGTTATGTGTGTGAGTTTCGAAAAACTTAAAACTTTCGTGAACTGGAACATCATTGTTCATTTTATATGTTAAGTGTGCAAAGAGAAGGGAATCTCAAAGCTCTAGAAGATTTGACTATCGCACAAAGCCTACTGTATTCCCATATTCCCCTTGTACCTACAAGGAAATAAGCAATAAGATAATTTGGACAAATGTTTATCTCAACTAACACGAAGAAGATATAGGAATAAGAGTTTGTAAGAATGGTTAGTACAAGAGTAGAGAAACTCATGTGAGTGCAAAACATCAGACTTGTTTTATTTATTTATTTTTATGTTGTGGTTAGGCAAATACCTCAAGCAGAATGAGAAGGTAAAGAAACGATTTTTTAATAGCTTGGTCCAAGAAACCGCAAGTTGTCATAGAGTCAAAATTATAATTTTTTTCCTCTCGAATTTGAAAGATTTAATAAAGACAGTTTGTACGTCCTTAATATTAAAAATAATACTTATCAAGGATTATCTAGTTTTTCGAAAAGGACTTCAGTTTGTAGTGTGTAAATTATCTAACCAAAATGACCACAATTAATCGATCTTTTACGTTTAGATCTATATCAGTGTGTCACTTTCAAGAAGTGAAATCGTTGGAATAAATTTTCAGAAAATCAGAATTTTTGAAACATTTTGTATGTAAGGGCTAGTTTGGGAATTGTTTTAAATCATCCTGGAAGATTCTTTGGAAGACTTGCTCTTTACCTGATTACCCTTTTATTGTCTTTAGATTCAGGAATGTGTTTTCGCTGAAAGATCGATATCGAAATTTTGGGTAAGTATGATTAGTTTAATATCCACTCTACGAATGATGAATTTAAAAGCTAATAAGCAGGAAAGTTGGTGGTGATCGAAGTTTTACCTATTCGAGGCGCAGGGCGGTTCTGTTCTTAGCTACCTTATGCTTTCAATTTTTCATTATGCTCCAGAATCTGATTACAGGGGGCCGTGACGTGGCGTAATGAAAACATGGAGCGCAGCGCGAGAGTCAGATGTTTCATGATCGCATCGCCGTGTCCCGGTGATACTGAATGATGGGATATTAATGGACGTTGCATTCCCCGCTAAACAGGGATCGTCCACCAAGGTAAAAAATGCATAAAGAGGGAAAAACTACCCTCCAAGTCTGCGAGGACCACTTTCATGGATGGGCACGGGTGTGAAATTGAACTATCTATTATTCACAACGCAATATTATTTATACAAACAGACACGATGAAATTTTACTAATTTAAAAACAATTAAAATGCATTTATACGCCCAAAATATACACTTTAACCAGCGATAAGGTAACTGGGCTCGAACACAGGCGTGTCTGAAAGGTTTGGCATCCCTCACAGTTTCTTACCTCGTTTTTTGCTTTATTTGGTGCAGTGCATAATTTGTACAAATGTTTAGGTTATGTTTATAAACATTTGTGTGTGCACACAGAGGAAGTTGTGTTTATTCCCACACATTATAGGGGCTGCTGGGGGATGCTGTACGTACGTATAGTTTTTCTCAACTGTAGCGATGCATGGCGGGAGATAGGATGCGGGACTTCCTCCCCTACCATAGCAGGTGGGTTTACTTGAAAAAGATCGGTATCTGGGAAAGCGTTCCGCCAGATAATCTACATAGAAATATCCTCTAATGTCACGGTTCAATTTCAAATGCCTGATTTCCAATCTCGTTGTTTCACGAGGGGGCGAGAGCGAGCGCATTGTGTAGAACTAATAAACTCGACGATTCGAGGGAGAATAGCACTTAAACACTATTCAGATAATAGTCCTCGAGGACTGTTTTCGCATGAATGCGTTTTCCAGATGCTGTTGCCAAGCGCCCTTATGGGGGAAACATCTGAAGGAGCTTTAATATACGTT
Source organism: Tenodera sinensis (assembly GCA_030765045.1). Lineage (NCBI taxonomy): Eukaryota > Metazoa > Arthropoda > Insecta > Mantodea > Mantidae > Tenodera > Tenodera sinensis. The sequence continues at coordinate 12,763,866 of CM060968.1, read as the reverse complement.
ATTCTTATGTTTTATCGATGAGTGACGGGACCACTGTTTCCTGGTGGCGTTATCTAGAACTGTTGGTGTTAAACCAACATGTCAACACCTACGTACACGAATTATGACACCTGATAAACAACCCGCACACACTTTCAACACGCTCAACAAGATATCTGCCCTTTTTTAACACCTTTAAAAAATCTACTATCCTGCACTCTTGTACTAGCCATTTTTACAAACCCTTCTTCGTGTTAGTTGAGATAAACATTTACAAAAATTACTTCCTTGTAGATGGAAGGGGAATACAGAATAGAATGCAGTCAAATCTTTTAAAGCTTTAAAATCCCGTTCTCTTTGTACACGTAACATATAAAAAAAATGAACAACGATGACCCATTTCACGAAAGTTCTAAGTTTTCCGAAACTCACACACATAGCAAGCAATATCTCCGAAATGGTTCACTCTACAAAAAAATTATTTGGACATAAATTGTATGTTTTAGCAAGATCTACATTTTTTGTACAGGAAGATTTGCTCTATCTCTTACAGTTTACGAGTTATGCAAAAGTCATCCAGAGTAAATACGACTACAGGGGCTATAGCCAGAAAATTCAAGATATACATTTCATTTGTCATAAAAATATCTCAAATATATGACATTTTAATAAAAATCGTTTGACGCATTTTCAAGAAAATCAAAATTTTCGAAAAATTTTCCATGTAAAGGATAGTTTAGGGTAGGGCTATTTTCTTCAAAATCTTCGTGTCGCATACTTGGAAGACGTTAAACTTAAATACCAAATTTGGTTTTTAACCGACTTTTTGTTTTTGAGTTATGCTGTCCACAGACTGACAGACACACACACACGGACCTTTTTCTAATTTTTTTTTAAAGGGGGTCTCAAAACATATATTTGCGGTGAAATCTCGACATAGAATTTTTGGGTGGAACACAATAGTTGCCCTACTTACCAGTAGAGAAAGTAAAAACTGATAACCGACATTTTGTGACATTAGAACAGCTGTATTTGGAAGTAACATAACCTATTTTCTAACTGGAACGACAGTTATAGTTCCATTGGGATCCAGCCACAAATAAGGTGAAAATTACCAGACAAATATTGATTTCAGCCTTTTGAAATCTACCCTTATAATTTCTTAGGCGCTTCCCCTGAGAATAAATGAGAATTCAAATCAATTCTGATTCTGAGGGACTATTGATGTTTGGTTGGAGGGCAAGTATGCCGCTGAATACCTCCCTTCCAATCCTTTATAGAAACAAAACAAAGGAAAGGAAATGAAACGAATAAAATTTAAAAGAAGCGATATCTGGCGGAACAATGTGGAGTTAGAAGCTCCATCAGACGCAGATTATCTGCATGCATGTCCCCTGTACCACTACAACACCCCCACCCCCTTCTCTTTACTCCCATTAACCACCCCTTAAAATCCCGGCTCATTTGCATACATCCCTTTATCCCTGCCTGCTTTCTTTCTTCTAAGAATTTATCCTCAATTTTTTTTCTCTCTATTTCTCAACCCTCCTAAGAAAAATCGTGCTTCAAGAAAAGGAAAAGCGATTTTCGCGCTTTCAAAAGACTCCTGTTAAAAAAATTCGCCTCCAAACTTTATTACTGCATAGCGTTTATGAAGATTAAAGGCTGAATTGAGCCGCATGCAAATGTAGAATAATTGTTTCTTTATTATTGGTGGGAAGTAACGTTTCAAATTAATTCAGAAGTTCTTACTTGGGAATTTTTAAGAGTAGAATTATAAAGTAGGTGCCTAAAAGAATAGCTACCCTTTTGCTGCAGTAAAAGCCGCTTTAAATTTCTTTTCAATGAGACACAAAAGTAACAAATAAGTTTGGAAAACAATTTCTAAGGAAAGTGCAGTTTCATGAATGAATAATGTATTTTATAAGAGCTTCACGTGTGATAGAAATGAACTGTATTATTCTTATTACTTTCTTTCCAACGTTCGTCTCAGATTCACATCGTTACAACATCACGAATGGGGCCGTGGTGTGCTTCTTTTGATATGCGGCCGGCTGCCGTCGTCAGAATATGGTGTCAGAGGTGGGATTGCCATTTGTCACAATATATTAGTTCTATGCAGAGGAATATACAATCCGCGCGATGAGTTAAAATTACAGCGAGGGTTACTTCAGCGAAGTTTACTCAAGCAATTCATTACAGGGGTAAGCAAAGCTGGCACAAGATGATCTGCAGTAAACCGTCTCCGGGGTTCACTTTCAGCATATGAGGTCTGGGACGCCAAGTTAACTCTTTTCTAACGACGGTCGCCTAGGGCCTCGTCTTGACCTCCTGAAGGATTAAAGGGAAAAATAAAGACGTGAGGTTGGCAAGTGTGTGCGTTCCTCGGGGGACGTATAACTTTGTCGCGCTCTAGAGGACCTCTCTCCCAGCAATTATAAAACCTGTTCTACCCACAGGAAGATAAAGCAGCCGACGTAAATTCGCCCCCTTTTGTGTTCCTTTTCTTTTTCCCACTTTATCTTCTTAAGACTTCATGCACCCAGCCAATTTGTTTTTCTTGTTTCCTTGAACAAATTAAACACTGTTCTCACTGCCCTGAATTTAATCGATATTTAATCAGAGAAGAGCGTCCGAGCTGTTGGGGTAAGCCACGCTGGTAAACTTTCCTGTTTTGTCATATCAAATTACACTTTTAGCATAAACGATTTTGTGGTTTGAATTACCAAAATCATTTCAACGCTGAAATACAACTTCCTTCAGAATATCATAAGGAGTTCTGCAGATACAAGGGCTGTCTTGTGAGTTGAATGAGGCAGGAAGAGTCGAGTTTTCTGTTTGAAGACTTGCAAGTGGTGAAGGAATGCATGCATGTATCCACGCCCATCCCTTCCGAGTAGGTACACATTATCCAAAACAGGTTCTTGTATATAGTAATTACGCTGGACCTCGCTGTAAAGGAATGTCACGCTTCCGATAAGTTATATTTTAATAAGTGAGGTAATTTCTATGCATATCGTAACACCAGGCAAATTACCATTCGTCTCCAATGTGCTTCCTAAGGCAAATAATGCCAACTTTACGATTCTATGTGTAACCAAGTGAGCCATAATATATAAATATTTAATGTATTAAAAGTGTATACCTTGTTAAAAAGATAAACTACAGTGCATTTTGAGGTTATGTTTGAAACTAGTAAACAGTATGGATATAACATACTATGAATAATATTTCATATAGTTTGTCTTTTCCTGAGAAATAAAAGGAAGACTTCAAAGAACCAATTCTTACATGACAAATGGCTTATATTGTAGACCAATAATTCTAAAATTCCAAAATTATATTTACCAAATAGCAGTGCGGCGATCTCAGTGTTACCAACTCACCTATAAAGAAAATAAAAAAACTATATTAAAAACACATCGTTATGAGGGATAGTATTTTAACAAAAAATATTTTTTAATAGTAACACTACACTGTTACTAAAAGCTTCATTTTCCAAAGATAGGACACGAAAATTTTAAACAATCCCTCGCCTCAAACTACCCTTTAGATGGAACGTTTTTTTCAAAAATCCTAATTTTCTCAAATGGTCAAATCTTTGCGATATAGTATTTAAATTCGTATTTTATTTTGAAGTGTGATAATCTTGTATGAGGTGTTTATTGGTTTGAATTTTCGAATACTTTTGTCAAATAGGAAGTAGTTATTCATTTTATCTGTTGGTCATGCAAAGAGAATGAAATATCAAACCCATCACACAGCGATCAGCTCTTAAAAGAGTAGACTATCACTTAAAGGCCATTATTCCCATTGTACCTATAGGGAAATACGTAATAAAACGTTCCGGGCGCGGTGTCAGAGTTAAAGATATAAGTCGGTCAGTGAGTGTGAGACAGGCGTGTTAGGTACGCGTATCGTCAGAGAAAGTGAAGACAGTGAAAGGACTGAGTCAAGGTTACGAGAAGTAAACAGTTGTGAGTTGTGGTATAAAGAAAGACCTTAGACTGTGATAACGACGAAAATAAAACTGTGTATTTGTGCAAAAGTTTAGAATACTAACAGAAAGGCAACTGGACTGGACTTTGTCATTTTGTCAAGTTGGTGTCAGGAGTGGGATCTGTCGAACTGCCGTTTGTCACAATATAAAGTAGGTAAAAAAATAAGCTTTTTAACAATATTTCTTGAAGAAGCAGAGAAAGTCATGTAGAATTTTTTCAACTCCTCAGAAAGCCTAAGTTCTACACGTGCATTCCTTCGCCGTGTTTTTTATTTGTTTGTAATTTAAAACATGGCCTGCAGAGTTCTTATTAAGACCGCGCAGCGCCCGTTTGCAAGTGCACTGCTAACGATATGAAGGGAACATAACGAAGGCAGACAGTTTGTGCGGGCAAATTGGTTATTTTGTGCACGCTTCGCTACAAAACCGCCATGGCGCTCGCTCGCTCGTACAGTCGCTCCGAGCGTTCTCTGTACCAGGGAGTCCAATAACTTGCCTGCGCCCTCTTTGTCACGTCGGTCGCGTTGGTTCGTTACTCGATGAGGCAGAATAAACTCCATATAGATGTTGTAATGCACGAGCGATCGAAATGTATGGGGCGTCGTTTTCAACTTGGCTGAAATAGTGGTTCAATTAGAGCGACAAGTGCAAATATGTTCCATCGTCCACAACAATATAATAGTAGTAGCAGCAGTAGTAGTAGTAGTGGTGGTGGTGATAATAATAACAATAATATATTGTGACGTACGGTCGACATACAACAATAGACAGCTGTTTCCCACCACATGTGACTTTGTGTGTACGTGACCGTAAACAATGAGTCGGCAGAAACAAAAGCAATCGAGAATGTTCGCGAGACTTCTAGCTGAGTCATCGCGGCACGTGTATGGAGAAAGGCCGTGTGACGTCATCCCCAGCATGAACGGACATGAGTGTGAGTAGAGTTACTGGAATAAGGTAGAAAGTGCATAAGCGTGTGTGTGTGTGTGTGTGTGTGTGTGTCGTCCCGGAAGATACGTCGGTCGTCGCTAGTGATTGTAACGCCATTGTTAAGTGCATAAGAGACATTCCTCAACTGGGGAATAGCAGGGATAAGGAAGGGGTTGGGTACTGAGGCTAGGTTTATTTATCTATGCCCCCAAGAGGGTACCCCCGGGAGGACATTCACAGAGGTCCCTTTGTTTGAAGATGACGAAGTCTTTAGGTCTTCTGGGGCTTTCTTAGAGAGATCTCAGGGGTGTCTAACACCCCCATATGCAATACCCTTACCTGGAACTCAGGGACAACGAGGGACGGAAAGGGTTCTTTTGCGTATACTGTAACGGTAACACCAGTTGCAAACACCACGGTAGGGTTACATCAGTGATTGTAAAATGACGAAAGCTAATCCAGGCCAAGTATCCATAGCAACAGAGCGCTGACAAAGCAGGCAGGAGCTTTATTAACGCGGACGATCCACACCCCCTGGTCTGTGACATCTGATTAGTTCTGGCCTGAATCGCAGCCATACCTTCTAATTGCTGACTAAGGTAAGTGTGCGTTTTAAGACTGGCCCGAGTGTTCGGCCACTGATTAGTATATCGACTCAGAGTTAGTCTCCCTAGATGGCCGGCAAATCCTCCCCGAGTGCCTCTTCATCTCTGACCATACACCCCCTTGCAATATCATTCCTGCCAAGTTCGAACAAACGCCTTCGCAGACATTTACAACCCTAAAAGAATCAACGGAATGAACGATGAATGAAATGAATACTGAACGAAAATGGAAGGACAGAGACGTTACCCCCACCATCAATTTGCATAACGTCACTGAATAGATCGTACACCATAAGGAGAGAATGTTATGTGAGTGCAGAAGACGAGTTAAAACGGTTCCACAAATAAGGGTAGTTCTTTGCAAGAAAAAAGTAGGAGCAGACACCTCCAATATCGAGGGCAACTTTTGGCAAGAAAAACAAAAGAAGTGGGTCAGGCGTTTAAACATTTTCACCCTCGTCGGCCGTGAATCACTTCGCTGTCTCCGCGGGCATTAGGTATGCAACATTCCACATACGGCCAGCGAATTTATACATGTATGACGTCACCAAGATTCTTTTTGTCATTCTTTCCACACAAACTTAAAAAGAGAACTGTAGGACCTAACAAATGCGGCTTCTTTTGTTTTAATCTCATTGGTCCGCGGACGGGCTGCTGCATAAAAGAATTTAAAACGAGCCTGGCCTGGATATTCCATACAAGGGCGAAATCTTGTCAGCAAACGCCCTTTTCTATATATGTATGTGTGTCTCCTCCGGTCATTATTTACCGTATTACCAACGTAAAGCTGGGAAGAAGGGCGAACATCAGGTATGCAGTGTCGTGGTATATTACTTATTTTACTGCGCCTCTCCTTTCTTCTCTATCTCCTCTTCTGTCTGCTTCTTTATCCTTTCCTTGCGTCTATAAATTACGACGGTGAAGCGACGGGAAATCCTGGCCTACTGAACCTACCCTTGCCTGAGATTTTGGCATGAACTGCTTATTTATTTATTTGAGCGGGATGGCTCAGGCGATAACGTCTATGCCCTGCACTCTGGAGGTCGCTGGTTCAACCCCAGCGGCCGGCTCACTTGACCCATGGGTCTTTTGGGCTTTGTCTTGCTCGCCACGCAAATACTGGGAAAGTTGATTATATCCCACCGAATTTCCTGTCTCATTCTGGGCAGTAAATATCGGCGAAGGTGAACTTCGCACTTTGGCGGGGAATTCTAAGACCTCCCGCAGATCTCGGATTGGGTTGGCCTCGGCGGTGTACTGGTTCCCGGAAAACATGGAACAACGCCTGCGCGGTGATGCTTGGACGAGGTTGTGGGACGCCTCAATGTCCTCCGGTATTAACCTGGAGAATTAGCACCTCCTATGCTAGATTGTCGGCGCAAGGTTTTTGGTAGTCTTCCCGGATGGGTTGACGCGCATAAGTGGCGCATTCTCTTTATAGATTCAACGGATAAAAAGTGAATAACGATCTTCCATTTCAGAAAAGTTTAAGTAATGGAAAACTCGCACAAATAACAATATAATTATAATATAATACAATAATTCGTATTATTATAATAAGTAAGATTTGATCTGTTTTACAGTTTACCAGTTATACAAACGCCACCAAGAGTAGGCAGGGCTACACAGGCTATAGCCACAAAATTCAAAATATACATTTCATTAGCTATAAACTTAAATACCAATTTTGGTTTTTAACCGAGTTTTTGTTTTTGAGTTATTTTGTCCACACACAAACACACACACGGACTTTTTTCTAAAAAATTTTTTTTTAATTCAGAAGGTTTCAAATCAGATATTTGCGGTGAACTCTCGACATCGAGTTTTTGGGTGAAATATAATACATGCGCCCCTCATATGTAGTAGAGAAAGTAAAGTCTTGGTATGGAAAAAGAAAGGAGTTGATCAGCGAGTTATTTTGACTTGCACTGTACAATTAAAGACCGCACGGGACATTTGCAACGTCTTAACTTTGTGGGCTGGGCGGGCGGATCGGACCAATTTCCTGCAAACTGCTGATTCCATTCACAGGGACGTAAATTGGACGGTAATTGAATATGCCATGAGTAACAGAGAAATCAATCCCCGAGCCTCTTCAAACGTGTTGGCAGACCTGGGGGAAAACACAGCTCGCAGACTCAGCAGGCAGGCAATCTGTCTCTCCGACAGCAGCTCCGGAAGCCGGCCGATACACCGGGTGCTTCAAAGGTGCAATTGCCACTGACATGGTTTATACCTACCTATTCCTCGATTGGATCCGTTCAGCTCTCTTATTAGTCTCCTTTGTGTTGGTACGGTTCACTGCATTGCCACGGATGTCGCTAGTATACGCCCTATCTTATCAACGTTAAAATGACAACTATTCCTCATGGATTGTTCATATTTTCATAATTAGGGCTATGTGCATGTTTTTTCATGGGGGTTAAAATGTATGCTTTTACATTATGTGTACGAATTACGGAATTTTCAGTTGTTTGGACATGATTTTATGGTGCATATAAGTGCATATTTTCTTGAGTTTTGATAAATGCATATTATTTCAATACTGTAGCCCCTATATTGCATATTTTTATGGCTTTTTATTACTTTTTTCTATCTGGATAATATTTTTCATATTGGCAATACTGCACATGATGATGCAATTCACGAAGATTTCAATATTATTGTCCCAATATTGCATATTTTAATGATTTGTATGCTTTTTTATTTTTTTCATCTGTATAATAATGTTCATATTTGTAGCATTTCTGATACGTGATTTTTCCCATTGGTAGATAGATTTGTGTCCAGTAGGAAGATAATTTTTTGTTAAATCTCCTAAAAGAGTTGTTTAGATCAACAGCACCTAATATCCGACTTCCTCCTGCACCAGTGTTAACTCGATGGGGAACATGGGTCGATGCAGTTTTATATTATGCTGAGCACATAGAAATAGTCGAATAGGTTGTTAATTCATTGGACTCGAAAGATACTTCATCAATAGAAACTGTGCAAAATATTCTGTCAGGCACTGGGTTAAAAGAGGATCTTAGTTTCATATCTGCCCATTTTTCTTTCTTACCAACAGCCATAACGGCATTGGAAGCTGTAGGATCTCCTTTGCATGAATCACTGTATTTGAAAAAAAAAAAAAAATATGTGATCTAAGTATGGTTCCTGGTAGCATAGGACAAAAAGTGAAAGAGAAAGTGAATTATGTAATTTCAAAAAATTCTGGTTATAAACAGATGTGCGATATTCGAGACACACTCGGAAGAAAACCATCTGTCACACCAAGAGACTTGACTCTCTCTGTGAAACAGTTAACATCATTTAAATATGCCCCGATAACATCTTGTGACGTGGAGAGAAGTTTTTCACGTCACAAAAGTGTTTTGCGAGACAGCAGACGATGTTTTACAGTGTTGGTTGTGAACTGCAATTTAGCAGTTAATACTAGCAGCGGGACCACTTCTGCTTCAACCTCTAAAGAATAAGGTAACTTTATTTATTATTTATACTAACTCGTCTTGTCTACTGCAAAGAGACATTAATTGTTTTAATTAAATAGTGCATATTTTGGCATATTTTCAAGTTTTTAAGAGCATATTTCAGTGTTTTTAGGCCATGAACTTCCGAGCCCTATTCATCATATATCCGCTAAACCTTAAGGGAACCTGCGACACCATATTCCTTACTGGCCGACTGGCATAGTCCGTTCATGAGTTCAGAATTTAAAAACGACCGAATTCTTAGTCAGTGGGACTTTTCCTGTTCTCAAATAATATTTATAAGTGTAGTATGTTACAAGTGAAATATTAATCATAATTGTAAACATATTTTAAACAACATTAAGACTAAAAAGTTGTGGAACTATTTTCTTTTTATTTCTCAGAGTGCTTCGGTCAGGCTACGATCGTTTGTATATTTTAAGTAGCTCGCTTATTTCGGTAGCAGTATTTAAATGTTCCCCAAACCTTCAGTCATTGGTTGGCAGTGAACTTTTTTAATGTCTGGCACAGACATGTCATGCTAACTCTCCTTTCCTGAAAAGGATGTAATATCACGAAAGACTGTTGTGACGCCAGTGGAAGAGGACGGGCTATTTGTGCAAGAAGTTTAGAAGACAATAATGTGATAGTAACTGAACTGATTGGCCGCCTCCGTAGCGCAGCTGGCAGCGCGCTTGCCTGTGGCGCGGAGGACCCGGGTTCGATCCCCGGTACCAGCATGGGGATTTTATCCCCTCTGGGAGGTCTGGCACGGGGTGCACTCAGCCTCGTTAGGTCCCGGGGGGACCAATTGAGGAGCTACTTGATGGAGAAGTAGCGGCCCCAGGTCGAGAAGACCGCATAACAGGCCGGGAGGGCTCGGGGCGCTGACCACGTCCCACCCTCCAGTACTGCACCTCACCAATGACGCCTGTAGTGGGCAGAGGTGGGGGACGCAGCGGCTGGGCGGTAGGCCTTGGCCCTTCGTGGGCTGTCGCGCGGGGTTTACATTACATTACATTACAACTGAACTGATTTTGTCACACTGGTGTCAGAGGTGGGATTCGTCGAATTACAATATATATTACGGTATGAACATCTTTACGGCCATTAAACTTCGCCATCTATTACTCTGAGTTCAGCTGGCAATTATTACAATTAAAAAAAAACACTGGCTTGGTGTAGTTACATCACTAGGGGCGTAACGCAGAGAACCGACCCGGCCGTAAGGCTCATTTTTCAACCCTGATTAATGTTGCTAAAGGACTTAAGACTTTCTTTTGCAATATATTTTCAGGCCATGCACACAAGAGTAGGAACCCTGCAGCATTTCCATTCGTCTTCTTCCGGCTCCTTGCCCCTCTAGGGAACGAACGTCCTCCCTTCCCCACCCTCTTTTTTTAATTTAAAATATTTCAGCACAGTACTATTATTATTATTCCGTTTGCGATCTGATACAAAACTTGCGTTTTGCTGAATGACTTTCCGAGGAAAGATCCAATAAAAACAAGGAAAGCGAGATGTTTACTGGATAAAAGGGAATGGAACCAACCGCCTTTGAGTCGCGGGAGCTTTTCATAAGCTTTATCCAGCTCCGGTTATTATGCGTTCCTCTGTAGCGGCACTCTTTTCATAAATGTCCTTATAAAAACTTATTTCGGTTTACTGCTATCTGATTATGAGCATTTCAAATTCTCGTTTACTCTGAAATACTCGATAAATCCGGCAAAATATATCATCCTCCAAATACGCTTAAATCTAAATGAAAAATTATCCAGAATATTATCAAAGCAATTGCACACCTGAATAACGTTATAAAAGAATATCTATATTTTTTTGTCATTTTTTCTTCACTTTATAACAAGAAAGAAATTATAAATTGCGTTCGGATTTCATGACCCCTTTATCGTATCACTTCCAAATTTTTGAATTTACCACAAGCACGAAGAAATTGTAAAGGAATTGCTTAACTTTAATTAGTTTAACAGAAAAAAGGTTTTCTGTTCAAATCGTATTGAAGTGTTCAACATTTTACTTTCTCTACCACGTGTAGTATAGTAAGTAGGTCCGCGCGCGCGCGCGTGTGTGTGTCTGTGTGTCAGTCTGTGGACAGCATAACTCAAAAACGAAAACTCGATTAAAAACCAAAGTTGGTATTTAACTTTAATGCCCTTCAAGGATGTGACACTAAGATTTTGAAGAACATCGCTCCACCCTAAACTACCCTTTAAATGGAATAGTTCTAGAAAATTCTGATTTTCTTGAAAATGGCTCTAATGATTTAAATGTTATATGCTTGAGTTATTTTTATGACAACTGAAATTTATATCCTGAATTTTCTGTCTATAGCCTAAGTAGTTCTGTTTACTTTAGACGAGTTTCGAATAACTCCTAAACCGTAAGAGATAGACAAAATCTTACTGTACAAAAAATCTAGATCTCACTAAAACACACAACTTATGTCCCAATAATTTTTTTTGTAGAGTGAACCATTTCGGAGATATTCCTTGTCATTTGTGTAAGTTTTGCAGAACTTGTACTTTTGTCAAATGGAACATCGTTGTTAAGTGTGCAAAGAGAACGCGATCTCAAAGCTTTAAAATATTTGACTATCGCTCAAAGCTTACTGTATTCTAATATTCCCCTTGTACCTACAAGGAAATAAGCAATAAGATAATTTGTACAAATGTTTATCTCAACTAACACGAAGATATAGGAATAAGAGTTTGTAAGAATGGTTAGTACACGAGTAGAGAAAGTCATGTGAGTGCAACACATTAGATTTTTCAATCTCAGTTATGCAAAACAATTGCATTCCTGCAAAAACCTCCAAGTCAAGATTTCACCTAAAATGCACGTTTTGAGGCACTGTGAAGCCTGGTAGCTGTAGGAGCAGTACGTAGGCGTAACATATGGAGCGTATGCAAAACAAAACACGCACACAGAACAATGGCGATGAAGACAGAAAATCTCCGACTGCGTCTGCCGAAGACGGTGGGAGGCCTGCGGCAGCAGGGGGCTCTTGTGTCCGGGGTTGCTACTCAAACTGCAGGGGGTTGAAAATATGTCTCCCTTAAAATGGCAAGATCGTGAATATAAAGCACTTGCAGCGCATTGTCGTCCATCAAAAGACATCACCATCATGTCTGTCATTCACTTTACTTCTTCCTCCCCTTCAACTAACGCTTCGTTCACACACGTCGCAATTTGGGCTGTTCTCTGATAGTCACTGTATGTCTATCCTAGCGACCTTCAATATGTTAATGCACAGGGTACCCTTAACATAAGTTAAACACGTTAACTACAATGGACCACATATTGAAATGCACTTAATTGAAACATCTGATGCGTTACACTCACATGACTTTCTCTACTCTTGTACTAACCATTCTTACAAACTCTTATTCCTATATCTTCTTCGTGTTAGTTGAGATAAACATTTGTACAAATTATCTTATTGCTTATTTCCTTGTAGGTACAAGGGGAATATTAGAATACAGTAGACTTTGAGCGATAGTCAAATATTTTAAAGCTTTGAGATCCCGTTAACATATAAAAAATGAACAACGATGTTCCATTTCACGAAAGTTTTAAGTTTTCCAGAACTCACACAAATAGTTCACCCTACAAAAAAGTTATTCAGACATAAATTAGGTCTTTGAGAGAGATATACATTTTTTGTATAGTAAGATTTTGTCTATCTGTTATAGTTTACGAGTTACTCAAAAGTCATCCAGAGTACGACTAAAGGGACTATAGCCAGAAAATTCAAGATATACATTTCATTTGTCATAAAAACATTTTAAACATAGTATAATCGTTAGAGAATCAAAATTTTTGAAAAATTTTAAATGTAAAGGGAAAAGCCTACAGTATTCCCATATTCCCCTTGCTCCTTCAAGGAAATAAGCAATAATATAATTTCTGCAAATGTTTTAACACGAAGAAGATATAGGAATAAGAGTTTGTAATAATGCTTGGTACAAGAGTAGAGAAAGTCATGTGAGTGCAACACATCAGAGTTTTTTATCTCAAAACTTTCGTACTGAGTTTGGAATAAAAACACAACTGATAAGTAAAATAATGTTATGGGTGTTTTCCTGTTTGACAAAGGGATGTGCTGCACTTGTCACCTCAGGAAGAGGGTGTTTTGAGTGCATGCAGAAACAGCTCCAAGTGAAAGTGGCGTGTGGAATGTATAAGGTGTTGTTCGCTCTTTCAAGCTGAGTCAAGCGCTGACACAGCAGCAAATACGACCTTGTTGCAAAATATTTAACGGAAATAAGGAAATCGCGTGGCGTAACACTAGACTTGTGTTAGCAAGTCAGCACTTCTGGCTTTACACCTCTCACTATTCAACTGGTTTCAAGTACTTGTACTACTTTATCTTTAGCCATTTCCTATTTATTCTATTTTCACTTTCTCTACTACGTATAGTAAGTAGGGCAAGCATTGTATTATTCTCAGAAGTTCTATATCAAGATTTTACCAGAAAAATATGTTTTAAGGCCCCCTGAATCCAGAACAAACACATTTTTGAACAACATAGTTCAAAAACGACAAGTCGGTTAAAAACCAGAATTGCTATTTAAGTTTAGTATCTTTTAAGGATATGAGACACATGGGTTTAAGTATATTTTTGTATATCTAAAACTTCTAAATTGCCTCTTGAACATATTGTGTGAACCTGCACAGTAGACATCGACAGACGACAAACATCTTTTGTGGTTTTTAGCTAAGGGACGGATTTATATTGACGCCATCCAAGGTTACAGCTGGGGAAACACCCTCCCTCCTAACGGGACAGACAGAACCTGGCGTGGGTGAAAAACTTATAAATACTGGAAATTCGGTAGGACCGAAGCCTCAAGCGGAAATCTGCGAACAACAGAGCACTAGTTTCGCGCCAAAACGCCGCAGTCTCGAAAGGAAAAAGATTAGCATAAGGATGCGGTAAATAACTTAAGTCCCCTACCCATGCCTACCTAAAATCACATTACCTAATCTCATTCAAATCAACGGAGCCGTAAGCATGAGAGCCTGTAATCTGGGAGTACCAGCGGCGATCCCAGGCAGAGACGTACAGCGCAGAAACGGCTACTGCACCGGCTGAGCTACCGAGGCAGACAAGAGGATTTTGAAGAAAATTGCTTCACCCTAAAATATCCTTTAGATAGGAAATTTTTCGAAAATTTTGGTTTTCTTGAAAATAGCTCTAACGATTTTGATTAAAATGTCATTTGTTTAAGATATTTATATGGCAAATGAAATGTATATTTTGAATTTTCCGGCTATAGCCTCTGTAGTCGTCTTTTACGTAACTGGTAAACCCTAAGAGATCTTGTTAACATACTTTTTTTTTTTTTTTTTTTTTTTTTTTTTTTTGCAAGTGGAAGGCCATGATTGCCTTTTAACCTTATAATCTTGTACCACAAGAAAATTAACAATAATAATTTTTAAAAATGAAAGTCATGTGAATGCAAATCTCCTTTAAAATCACTAAAATGAATCAGATCTCAAAATGTGTGTTTTTCAGAATTTTGGACGATTTTCAGAGGTTGGTCCTACTGGGAGCTAGAAGTAAAAGAGAGGGATGGAGTAAGGGAGAGAAGTTACAACTGTCAGTAATGAATGGTACGGGTGCACGTTAGCCGTTTTCCTTATCTGCAGGGATCAGCATCACGCCTGGACCGACCAGGAGGCAGTCAAGCGCGACTGACTAAGCACATGAACCACATAACTGTAATTCGTTTACGACCTGCCCCACTGACTCCAAGGAGAAAGTATTTCGTGACGAATTCGCTGGAATTTCCTGTTGACGAAACGCCAATTCAACCAACATGCTTAAATACGCCCAGCACAAATAATTCATACTTTTCTAAGAATCCTGCACGGACACAAACTTCACCTGAATATTTTGCAACATAAATTTACAGTATACCGGGTGAAGGATAGTGCTTCAGCCAAACATTTGACTACATCTGCGATCGGCAAGTCGCTTGCTCTTTGACGTCATTCTGTGGAGAAGCTTTTCTCTTTTCTAATTGCACCTTCTTCAACCTTCTGTCCAGCTATCGTAACCACGAAAAACACGCCAATATTATAACAATATATAATGAAGTTACTCAAGCCCGTTAAATATAACACATTAGCTATTGTCCAGGACTCGCCATCACTGCATTGCACGTGCTTACGCTGCACTGCTCGTGTCTTTTCCTCACAGAGTACTCCGTCAGCGTTTGCCCGCTCCTACGTCATTGGTCCGATACTCGCCGATCGCTGTTATACAAAGGTCCATTGCAATTATTGTCAATAAAGAACTGTTTTGCTGAAAAAAAAATAATTTGTGTCTTCTAGCTTCTTGACGAAAGGATATAAATACTTAATTATTTTACTAACGCACAAACAATGCTGTAATGTATTTCTGTCTTAATTTGAATGAATTTAGTCACAACTTAATGTAAAAATATCAGGTAAAATTTACTTTATTTCGGAAGGTAAGATTGTTTCTAAAATATCCACATCCAGTAACCTGAAAACGTACTTAAAATACGCAGAAAACATATTTTTTTAAAGTTCTCCAATATAAAGCAAGTAGCCAACATAATAGCCTGAACTATTTATGCTATCCAAATCGATCTCATTCCGGATTTATTCAACTTGGAATGGGATTGGACTCGTCGACTTCAATTCTCCATGAAAATGCAGTAAATATATGATTGGTAGAGTGGTCGCGGTCAGTGAGGAAAGCCCGTTTAGAAATCCCTTAATGAATTTGTCTGGTGTGATTTGGATGAAATTAATGGCAGATTTGGTAAACAAGCGAGCGTGGGGGGGAGAAGATGCCATCACGGCGGAGAGGGTAATCTCGTTCCCAACACTTGGTGGATCAGCCAGCCACTCCGAGGGCTTTTCTTTCCTAATGGAGCGAGCTTTGTGAGATTTACTGCTGCGCTAGCTCTGGATATTAAAGTCAATGGCTTCCTTGGCTCCTTGCTCCTTCTGCTAGGTATACGTGACCAGGCGAAGTGTCATCAACAAACAGAAAATAAAAATGCGACTAATGACTTGGGAAAGGAAAATACATCGAACAATTTGTGACCCAATATTTAAACATAACATTTGGAGAAGCGGAAAAAACTTATGATATTGTGGGAACAAAAAATTAAGACGATTGAGGTAGTAGAAAGAAAGGAGGACCCAGACTTAGATGGAGTCATGACGCTGAAAATGATTTAAGACAGTTGAGAATAAAAGGTTGCAGAAATAAGACTTTGGATTGAGATATTGAGAATCTATCATAAAGAAAGTGGAAGCTAAACTCGAAGGATGATAACCAAATAGCCAATAACCAAAGTTGGTATTTAACTTCAATATCTTTAAAGATGCGACGTGAAGATTTTAAAATACCCTTTAAATGCAATATTTTTCAAATAATTTAACTTTTCTGAAAATGGCTCTTGCGATTTTGATTAAAATGTCATATGTTTGAGATATTTTGATGAGAAATGAAATGTATATCTTGAATTTTCTGGCTATAGCCCCTGTAGTCGTATTTACTCTGGACGACTTTTGCATAACTGGTAAACCGTAAGAAATAGACCAAATCATACTATACAAAAAATGTAGATTTTGCTAAAATACACAATTTATGTCTCAATAAATTTTCTTGTAGGGTGAACCATTTCGGAGATATTCCTTGTTATGTGTGTGAGTTTCGAAAAACTTAGAACTTTCGTGAAATGGAACATTGTTGTTCATTTTTTTATATGTTACGTGTGCAATGAGAACGGATTCTGAAAGCTTTAAAAGATTTAACTATCGCACAAAGCCTATTGTATTCCCATATTCCCCTTGTACCTACAAGGTAATTTGTATGAATGTTTATCTCAACTAACACGAAGAAGATATAGGAATAAGAGTTTGTAAGAATGGTTAGTACAAGAGTAGAGAAAGTCATGTGAGTGCAACACATCATATTTTTTAGTTTTCCATTAAATCTTTTTCATTATTTATCTAAGGAAAAGTCAAGATTTCATTGACTGAGAAGTTTTGCTGGCATATTCCCCGTATAATAGGAAAGTTTAGGGCAGTGGTTTGAGAGGCCGCCACTGTGCGGTATAAAAGGCAAACACCTTCTACCCGGAAAGGATCAACGCGAAGACCTCGGAAAAGTGGAACGTGCGAAGAAAATATTCCATTTCTTCTGTTTAAGTTGATAAACTTGGCTGTGCGCAAATGGTGCACGCATTCAAAACTTTCCTTTTGAAGACGACGTACAATGGCCAGGTCTATGTGAGGCGTTGGTGATAAATCGTGGGCTTCCTGTTTAGTATAGACCTCTTTCCCTCCCTCTCTGCGGATATGATGAATAGTCCGAGAAGCAGAAACTTTAACACGACCAGATTTATTCCGACCGGGCACAGCAGCCGTTCGTTCCTTCATCGCCAGCTCACACTTCCGATTTCCTTACATACACAACTCAGCTAATATATTCCATTCGTGGATAAGCTGGCACAAAATTGATGATACTTCTCAGGAAAGCAAATAGCCTTGACACAAACCAAGAAATTCCAACTTGCTACGCTTCGTTCAAATTCCAAGTAAAAAAAATATAATCGCTATTACTTTCTCTACAGCTAAGTAGAGGAAGTATTATATTTCACACAAAAATTCGATGTCGAGATTTCATCGGAAATGTTTTGAGATCCACTTAACCCAAAAAAAGCATTTTTAGAAAAAGGTCCGTGTGTGTGTGTGTGTGTGTGTGCGCGCGCGCGCGCGTGTGTGTGTGTGTGCCAGTCTGTGGACAGCATAACTTAAAAACGGAAAGTAGGTTAAAAACCAAAGTTAGTATTTAAATTTAATGTCTTTCAAGGATGCGACACGAAGATTTTGAAGAAAATAGCTCCACCCTAAACTACTCTTTACATGGAAAATTTTGATTCTCTTGAAAATAGCTCTAACGATTTTGATTAAAATGTCATATGTTTGAGATATTTTGATGACAAATGAAATGTATATGTTGAATTTTCTGGCTATAGCTCCTGTAGTCGTATTTACTCTGGACGACTTTTGCATAACTGGTAAACCGTTAGAGATAGACCAAATCATACTATACAAAAAATGTAGATCTTGCTAAAACACACAATTTATGTACGAATAAATTTTCTTGTAGAATGAACCATTTCGGAGATATTCCTTGTTGTTTGTGTCAGTTTTGGAAAACTTAAAACTTTCCTGAAATGGATAATCATTGTTCATTTTTACTTTCTCTACTGGTAAGTAGGGGAAGTATTGTATTCCATCCAAAAGTTCGATGTCGAGATTTCACCGGAAATATATGTTTTCAGATCCCTGAATCCAAAAAAAGCATTTTTAGAAAAAGGTCCGTGTGTGTCTGTGTCAGTGGACAGCATAGCTCAAAAACAAAAAGTCGGTTAAAAACCAAAGTTGGTATTTAAGTTTAATGTCTTTCAAGGATGCAACACGAAGATTTTGAAGAAAATAGCCCCTCCCTAAACTACCCTTTGCATGGAAGATTTTTAGAAAATTTTGAATTTCTTGAAAATGGCTCTAACGATTTTGATTAAAATGTCATATGTTTGAGATATTTTTATGACAAATGAAATGTATATCTTGA
The DNA here is from genome assembly GCA_030765045.1 of Tenodera sinensis. Taxonomy (NCBI): domain Eukaryota; kingdom Metazoa; phylum Arthropoda; class Insecta; order Mantodea; family Mantidae; genus Tenodera; species Tenodera sinensis. The sequence continues at coordinate 12,745,239 of CM060968.1, read as the reverse complement.
ATTTTCTGGCTATAGCCCATGTAGTCGTATTTACTCTGGAACACTTTTGCATAACTGGTAAACCGTTAGAGATAGACCAAATCGTACTATACAAAAAATGTAGATCTTGCTAAAATACACAATTTATGTCTCAATGAGTTTACTTGTAGGTTGAACCATTTCGGAGATATTCCTTGCTATGTGTGTGAGTTTCTGAACTTTCGTGAAATGGAACATCGTTGTTCATTTTTTACATGTTAAGCGTGCAAAGGGAACAGGATCTCAAAGCTTTAAAAGATTTGACTATCGCACAAAGTCTACTGTATTCTAATATTGTCCTTGCACCTACAAGGAAATAAGCAATAAGATAATTTGTACAAATGTTTATCTCAACTAACATGAAGAAGATATAGGAATAAGAGTACACGAGTAGAGAAAGTCATGTGAGTGCAACACTTCAGATGTTTATTTATGCTTATACATAAGGAACTATTTTGTATTGCACGTGACAGTTGATATACCATGTTCTCCATGCAGCACAGTGTTGAAGCCCGAAGCATTTTCTTTCAAGTGGGCTTTAAGATGGAACAATGGGTTCGTTATCTCATTTAACATTCGTTCCTCAAATTTCCAACACACAATATAACGTGATCGGATCAAACACGCCAGTGGCAGAGTTCTGTCTATACAAAACAAACCTCGATGATGATGATGATGATAATGATGATATCAGCTTGTTTATAGAGCAGAGCTGAGCACCAGTTATACGTACATATGCAAGGGGAGAATTTCTATGTTATCTTTTGCACTTGTCAGATGCTGAATTGCCTGTACGCAGCAGCCGTAGGGATTTCACATGAGGGGGAGGAAAAAATACCCACCTACCTTCGTGCAAAAGTCAGCTTCCATTTTCCGCTCACAATGAAAACGGGGTGGCTACCATTTAACTCTGTTATTATTTCTGTACGAGCAAGCTACCAGCTTCCCTGCAATCTGCACACCATTACACACTGGATTTAAAACATACTTGGCAATTCATCTTCTAAGGAAAAGTCACGTTTAGAAGAGCCTCTAGTGAAAGAGCATCTGATATGTTACACTCATACAAGTTTCTCTACTCATTCCTGCATAAAAAAATCTGATGTGTTGCACTCACATGACTTTCTCTACTCTTGTACTAACCATTCTTACAAACTCGTATTCCTATATCTTCTTCGTGTTAGTTAAAATAAACATTTGTACAAATTATCTTATTACTTATTTCCTTGTAGGTACAAGGGGAATATTAGAATGCAGTAGACTTTCAGTGATAGTCAACTCTTTTAAAGCTTTGACATTCCGTTCTCTTTGCACACGTAACATAAAAAAAATGAACAACGATGACCCATTTCACGAAAGTTCTAAGTTTTCCGAAACTCACACACATAACAAGGAATATCTCCGAAATGGTTCACTCTACAAGAACATTTATTGAGGCATAAATTGTGTATTTCAGCAACAGCTCCATTTTTTGTATAGTATGATTTGGTCTATCTCTAACGATTTACCAGTTATGCAAAAGTCGTCCAGAGTAAATACGACTACAGGGGCTATAGCCAGAAAATTCAAGATATACATTTCATTTTTCATAAGAATATCTCAAACATATGACATTTTAATCAAAATCGTTAGAGCCATTTTCAAGAAAACAAAAATTTTCGAAAAATTTTCCGTGTAAAGAGTAGTTTAGGGTGGGGCTATTTTCTTCAAAATCTTCGTGTCACATCCTTGAAAGACATTAAACCTAAATACCAACTTTGGTTTTTAACCGACTTTTCGTTTTTGAGTTATGCTGTCCACAGACTGACAGACACACATACGGACCTTTTTCTAAAAATGCTTTTTTTGGATTCAGGGGGCCTCAAAACATGTATTCCCGGTGAAATCTCGACATCGAATTTTTGGGTAGAATACAATACTTCCCCTACTTACCGGTAGAGAAAGTAAAAAAAGCTCTTAAAAGCACTTATTCGATTTACTTCAGTTAATAGGTATAGAAATGCTTTTATTACATATTTCCTTACAGCTACAATGGAAATAGGGCAACACAGCAAGCTTAAACTACAGCCAAATACTTTAAGAGGTGATGGCTATATGATAGCTTTGAAATTTCATTCTCTTTGCACGACCGGAACATAAAAGAAACAAGTAACGAAAAGTATAAATGTTGAAAAATTCAAACCAATAATAAGAAATATCTCGGAAACGTATAACTCTACAAAGCCAAGATTCACAATATTTCATTTGTTCAAAAAAATGCATTAAACACATTCTACTGTAATCAAAAACAATTTTTGAGAAAGTCAAATTCTTCGAAATGTTTTTCATATGAAGGGCAGTTTGGGGTGGGAAAGATTTTTCTTTCGAAATTTTGCTCTCGTATTCTTGAAACTTGCTGAACTCAAATACAAACTTTGATATTAAAGTGATTTATCGTTTTTTAAGTTATGCTGTTCACAGATAGATGCGAGCCATCGCGGACCTTTTTCTGTAAATGACTCGGGTTCGAAACCACTACATATCTGTTTTTTAATGTTCCATGGCTGCCTGTAGAAGCCAAAGGGTGTTTTAATCACGATCCCCGTGTAGGTAGGAAACGCAAACGCCTTTAAACGACCTGGTGATTGAATTTAAGCACACGGTAGGTAAGTGTTAGATAAGGGGTAGAGACGTGTAAAGAACTTGCTGAGAAAACTTTTTATCACTCGCCAAACTTCCCTAGCAGGTCTCTAAATGAACGGTTAGAAAACAATTAAACTTAAAGCTATGTTCATTACGTTCTACAACCCGGGAAGTGGGTGCCTTACTTACTTGCAGCAATGTCTTCATCACGTTCATTGTGTACCAAGGTTTTGTCTATCTCTTACGCTTTACGAGCTATTCAAAAGTCATCCAGAGTAAACAGGACTACATAGCCTATACCCAGAAAATTCAAGATATACATTTCATTTGTTATAAAATATCTCAAACATATGACATTTTAATCAAAATCGTATGAGCCATTTTTAAGAAAATTAAAATTTTCGAAAAATTTTCCATGCAAAGGGTAGTTGAGGGTGGAGTAATTTTCTTCAAAATCTTCGTGTCGCATCCTTGAAACATATTAAACTTAAATACTAACTTTGGTTTTTAACCGACTTTTCGTTTTTGAGTAATGCTGTCCACAGACATGTATTTCCGGAGAAATTTTGATATCGAAATTTTTGGTTGGAGCACAATATGTAGTAGAGAAACGTAAAAATATGATCGATTGCTTTAATTGATCGCTCACATGTTCAACTAAAACAGCTGATTAGACCGAGGAAGTCCAAAATCCATCTATAGTCTTAATTTGTAGATGCATATGATAGTGATAAATGTAAATCCTAAAATAATGCAAACATAAAAAGAGGAATGTGTTTAATCATGAATGGTAGAGTGCACAGATGTACTATCTTAACCCCAAAACTGGACATGTTACAACAACGACAACAAAACCAGAAATAAACAAAGGGTGGGGTGGGGGGGATGAAAACAGTGGGAGGTGTACGCAGTCCAATGTACAAAAAACCAATAAAAGTGCAGTGAAATGTCCTACCCTATCTGATTCCCACACTCGAGTGATTGAAAGCTCTGAGCCCACAAACAAACACAATAATGGAGGCTAGGCCTAGTATATGCAACCGCTGACCTCACTTGGCTTCATAATGCAAAAGTGCAACTTTGCGGGGTGCCCCGGCCGGCCGGCCCACCCCCCGCGCAAACTGAATTAAATATTGTTCCTATAATAATTATTCCCTTTGAGCGACACATTCTTTATGCCAAAGCCGCAAAACCCAATCCCCATTCCGATCTTTCCATGCGCAACAAATCCGCCCGGGTCGACCGCCGAGGTTTAACCTGCAACTAGTTTAATAGTTTGAACTAGACGATATACCAGCATTTGCAAAAGAGAAGAGGTAGGATTGTCCTCCGTGGGGGGCACTTAAGGCGACACCGGACCTGGGTGCCACACTCCGGTTCCCTCATTTCATCCCTACCTCCTGGGGGCTGGTAGCCACAATAGATCTGTGTCAGTCTGTGGACAGCATAACTCAAAAACGAAAACTCTGTTAGAAACCAAACTTGGTATTTAAGTTTAATGTCTTTTAAGGATGCGACACGAAGATTTTGAAGAAAATATTCCCACCCTAAACTTCCCTTTACATAGAAAATTTTTGGGAAATTTAAATTTTCTTAAAAATAGCTCTTACGATTTTGATTAAAATGTCATATGTTTGAGATATTTTTATGACAAGTGAAATGCATATCTTGAATTTTCTGGCTATAGCCCCTGTAGTCGTATTTACTCTGGACGACTTTTGCATAACTGGTAAACCGTTACAGATAGACCAAATCATACTATACAAAAAATGTAGATCTTGCTAAAACACACAATTTATGTCTAAATAAATTTTCTTGTAAGGTGAACCATTTCGGAGATATTCCTTGTTATGTGTGTGAGTTTCGAAAAACTTAGAACTTTAGCGAAATGCAACAGCATTGTTCATTTTTTATATGTTAAGCGTGCAAAGAGAACGGAATCTCAAAGCTTTAAAAGATTTGACTATCGCTCAAAGCCTACTGTATTCTAATATTCCCCTTGTACCTACAAGGAAATAAGCAATATGATAATTTGTACAAATGTTTATCTCAACTAACACGAAGAAGATATAGGAATAAGAATGGTTAGTACAAGAGTAGAGAAAGTCATGTGAGTGCAACACATCAGATTTTTGTCCATCTATCACACTATTCATGTGGTGGTTTAAAACCAATAGCAAGAAAATAACTGAAGAAAGACATTATAAACAAAGCAAAGAAACAAAGGAAGTTTTCCGTTTACCGAACTGGCTCTAAATGTTATAAAGGAAGCCAGTTCAACTTCCGGTCACGGATGCTGGTCCTCTGTTTGGTTTACTTGGCCGCTAAACTCTTCTTTTGTTTCTCGACTTTCCTTGGGGAGAGGAAATGAAAATAAATAAAACAAGAGGCACGAAGAAGGCTGCATCAATAGTACGAGGTGTGCATTATTTAGCGTATCGTTCTATCCCGCTAATCTGAATGCTACGACCCACCCACGCTTATAGCATCTACATTATTTAAACAATGACTTTCTCAACTGTCCGTCTGGGCGGAAAACAATTGTGCGCCGTTCACGCCTCAAAATGCAACCCACAACAACCGTGCTGGCTGTAAATCGTATTATACATCTACTCGTTTAGTACCGTATTCCACCCAAAAATTCGATGTCGAGATTTCACCGGAAATATATGTTTTGAGGCCCCCTGAATCCAAATAAAGCATTTTTAGAAAAAGGTCCGTGTGTGTGTCTGTGTGTCAGTCTGTCAGTCTGTGGACAGCATAACTCAAAAACGAAAAGTCGGTTAAAAACCAAAGCTGGTATTTAAGTTTAATGTCTTTCAAGGTTGCGACAGGAAGATTTTGAAGAAAATAGCCCCACCCTAAACTACCGTTTACATGGAAAATTTTTCGAAAGTTTTGATTTTCTTGAAAATGGCTCTAACGATTTTGATTAAAATGTCATATGTTTGAGATATTTTTATGACAAATGAAATGTATATCTTGAATTTTCTGGCCATAGCCCCTGTAGTCGTATTTACTCTGGACGACTTTTGCATAACTGGTAAACCGTTAGAGATAGACCAAATCTTACTCTACAAAAAATGTAGATCCTGCCAAAATACACAATTTATGTCTAAATAAATTTTCTTGTAGAGTGAACCATTTCGGAGATATTCCTTGTTATTTGTGTCAGATTCGCAAAACTTGAAAACTTTCGTGAAATGGAACATCATTGTTCATTTATTATATGTTAAGTATGCAAAGAGAACGGAATCTCAAAGCTTTAAAAGATTTGACTATCGCACAAAGCCTACTGTATTCCCATATTCCCCTTGTACCTGCAAGGAAATAAGCAATAAGATAATTTGTACAAATATTTATCTTAACAGGAGGAATATATAGGAATAAGAGTTTGTAAGAGTGATTAGTGCAAGAAGAGTAGAGAAGGTCATGTGAGTGCAACACATCAGATTTTTTCTATATACGGTTCCCATTTTCTTTGTCGGCATTTTACTTTATGTTTCTAATTTTCCGAATTTCGGAAGATTCGATTAAATGTTATGTCACATTTTTCTTCCATACTCAGTTCACGGTTCTTTGGTACGGCATGTGGTAATTCTTTAATGATCTTTTACCGAGCATTAGTTCCATCAGTGCAAATGACGTAATAGCATTCTTTGTATGATTCATAATATGTTTTATTTTCTCGCAGTATTTTTCCCCACTCATGACACAATATTCTAAAGAATAAAGTAATATCTCTTAAACATCTCTCTGTTAAATTTCCTTGTGGAAAGTATAGTTCGATCAGTACAGATGACGTAATGGCATTCTTTGTATGATTCATAAAATGCTCGATTTTCTCGCAGTATTTTTCCCCACTCATGACACAATATTCTAAAGAATAAAGTAATATCTCTTAAACATCTCTCTGTTAAATTTCCTTGTGGAAAGTATGTCGAAAAATGATAGTGTTTTATGCCATTCTCCTGTAACGTTCTGGCAAGAAGTTTACTTGTGAATATTGTAGCATTATCAGATAATATGGCATCCATTTTTCCATATTTGGGTATGTTATCACTTAGAATTTTAAGCAGTTCTATTTTTGATGTTCCTTAGAGAGATTAGAATCAGCACTGGAGGCGCAAAATAAAAGACGGACGGGGCTGAGCTACTTTACACCACATACCAGGCCGGCGAGCAAACAAAGGCGCTCAAGGCCTACACCACACACGCGGGCGAACACGTGACTATCAAGCCGAACTTAAGACAAGTAACTGGACTGGGTTTTGTCATTTTGTCACGATATCTGGTCTGTTAATCAAGTTTTCCCTGGCTGTAGGTACATGGTAGAGGCAGTAGAAGGTATAATGAATGCTCGAACAACATTGTAAGCGCGCCTTCATGTGCTCCACACAGACAGAGCGCTTTTAACTAAACGTATCTGTGTGATCGATTCATTTCCTTCCTAGTTCCGACGAACCGAAATGCATTATGACGCACAAGACAAGTGACATGTGCACTATGACGCAGATAGTAAAACGACTCTGTAAATGTCATTATTGATATATGAGTTCAGTTATATCCATCCTTCCCATGTAAAATAATATCGTGAACATTAAATTTATGAAAGCATCTCTATAACTTTATACATACCAAACTCAGCAATACAGACAGCTACATGAAATGTCCATTTTAACTCACCTGCAAACAAAACAGAAAAATATGTTACACAATAATACTAACAATAATAATAAATACAGTAGAAGCCCGAAATAGCGGGGATTCGGATTTAACACGAGGAAAATGTATACCCCGAAAATATATCGTACCTTTTATTTATTTTTGAAAGTTGAGTTTAAAATTTTTCCTAAAAGAGCGGTACTGGAGTATACTTTTCCTGCCCCTAGCGTTGACCTTGGCCACTACATTGCTAAGAATTTATCAGAAATAACGAGTCATGAAGCAAATATTCTGCATGTTAGTGAAGTGATACAAGAAACGTTGTGAGTTATGTCGCCAAACAAAACTTACCGATTTCTTTAACACAATAGAAAATTAGGTTAGAGTAACTGCATATAGTGTATACATGTAATTGCATTTAAAAGTGGTTTAATTTATCGTATATTACATACTTTACAATGCACTGTAATTTATTATTGCAAGAAAGTATCCCACCGTCTCCGTGGCATCGATTTTTGTCACTTCTAACCTCACTTTTCCATACACCGCGGGACTAAACCATGCGCCCCAATAGCCGCGTTATTTCGGGATTCTACTGTATTAATAATTATCTTAAGCATTTAAGACACATTAAGGAAATCTAAAATACAAAAAAATCTGATGTTATATTTAATACACTTAAATATTTATAATTAAAACTCTTAGAATACTGCCAGAAATAGAAAAAATACTAAATAAAAACACTACGAAGACACTATGCAAGGACTTGTTGAACAACTACAAATACCACAAGAAGAAAACATTAGAAGAAATACAACATAATACATTGCATTTCTATTTCGACAATATAGAAAAGTGTTCCATTTTTTTAGAAGAGTGAGAAGAGAAATATATGTGAATGTGTTACGTAAAAGGAAAGAGAGTAGAGAAAACAGTTTGAGTGGAAAACGTTGCGTTTATATTTCGATCATATAGAAAATTGTATGAACTGTATGTTGAGCGAGTAGAGAAGAATGTGTGAATGTTACATAAACGAAGGGCGAGTAGAGAAAATCATGTTAATGGAATACACACACCCTCACAGAGAAAGAGCTTAGAAAAGGAAATATTGCAGGTTTCGTAAGCGAAGATTGAGTAGAGAAAAGCATGTGAATGTGCTGCGGCGACTGCAGTATAGGACGACTTTGGTGCAGGTGAGGGTTTCTCCCTTGTCGAGGAGGACATTACCCAGAATGCCGTGTCAGCAAGGGGTACAGAAGATATTCAGCAAGTTCACTTTAAGATCCTACATTGCCTGAATTTTAAGCAACCAGCTTACCCACTTTCTCAGCACAAGTTTACGGAACACCCGTCAAAATTTGCTTTCGCTAGCATCGGCACATTACGTTCCTTTGATTACTGATTCAACTTTTGTAACTTCCCTTACGTGCAACTTTTCCACCAACATCTCATTCCAATATACAGTCATTCTCCATCCATTTTTGCTTTGTTTACTGGTATACCTAAGTAGGGGCATAAGTATTGTATTACACCCAAATATTGGATGTCGAGATTTTAACGGAAATATGTTTTGAGACCTCCTTAATCTAAAAGAAAGTATTTTTAGAAAAAGGTCCGTGCGCGCGCGCGGTGTGTGTGTGTGTGTGTGTGTGTGTGTGTGTGTGTGTGTGTGTGTGTGTGAGTGTGTGTGTGTTAATTAAAGACCAAAGTTAGTATTTAAGTTTAATGTCTTTCAAGGATGCGACATCAAGATTTTGAAGAAAATTCCTGCACCCTAAACTAACCTTTACATGGACATTTTTCCGAAAATTTTGATTTTCTCAAAAACAGCCCCAACGATTCTGATTAAAATATCATACGTTTAAGATATTTTTAGGACAAAAGGATGTTGTGAATTACACCCGTAACAGCCTATACGTGGCTACATAAATGCGTTCTTTCATCGGCATAAAAAATTTAAATTGTCCATTACTATATAGGCAGGTTTGTTAATGGAAAAAGATTTAAAATCGGTTGGGCAGCAGCAACAGCGTGCGTCAAATAAATGGAGTTGTAACGTTACCTACCCTTTTAATTTGGTGAACAGCAGGGTTTTTATTGTGGCTAACTGATTGATAATTAATTCATTTGATTGAAGAGGAGCGTATTGGCTTTAATTAAAAGTTGCAGTTTGATGCACATTGATTTTCTCAACCTGACGCGGACCCCTGTTTGGACGTGAAGTGATTTCTTTTTTTGTTTTGTTGTCACAGGTGGTAGACGTGGAGGTCCGCGTGTGCTGACTGACCTCCATGCTGTGACGTCTTCTGGAGGGAAAAAACTCATGGTTTTAATTACCTCTATCATATTTTTCCTGTGTTCTTTACCAGTATGGAGCAGTATGTTTCTAGGAAGTGCAGCGTTCACTCTACAACACGTAGTGAACCACACGGAAGCACATGCCAATTTGCATACCCAGCCTTCGGTTTCCTGGCGTATTTCTCTCTTACCTATTCACACCAATTACTCCTTGTTGTACTCCTATACGTACAGAAGAATTTAAAAATATATAATTAACCTTCACTGCCAAACAAAATACTGAAAAACTTAGCTTTAAGCCTCATTAACATAACAAACGAGATGCAGTTCTCCGAGTCACATCCAGTGCGCGCGCACATCGTGGGACTTATATATCTGGTAAACGAAAGAAATGTAGACCTCGTTAAAGCACAGAATTTAGGCCTTTTTTTTTTTTTTTTTTTTTTTTTTCGGAGTGAAACACTTATTTCCTATTCATTTTTTCTCTCTTGGCCACAATAAAGAGTAGTTCAAAACCGTCATATAGCGACTAGGCTGAAAAGATTTGACTATCGCTTAAAGCTAGTGTATTTCCATATTCCCTTATGGATTATGATTAAAATTAAATCGTACGAGACGTTTTAAACAGAACTAGAGTGCAAATAATTAATAGAACGAAAGTATTTCAAAATATTGCGAACTAAAATGTGCAATAGGTGATATATAAACAACTATTTTGAGTCTTTAAAAACAGGAAATCTGGATTTCTAGTATTTACTGTTTTGGTGAGTTTTCACTGGCCCCTTGCTAACGACGTCGAGGCAGCTGTACTGGGGAAAAAAATACATTTTCTTTAAGGGTGGTATCACGTGATGCTCTTAAGATTTTGTTGCTCCTGTGAGCAATTTAGCAAAGTGGGGGGCCAGGATTTTTTTGCCCGAGTTCTTGGATTAAGTTATCCCAAGTGACTTTTAGTTGGCCCTAACTGGCCACTTCTCAGAACCCAGCCACGCTACAAAGGGACCACAGTTACGCCCTAAGTCGCCCGGAAACTTCCCCCGGAGTTTCCAGGTAATAGCGAAACATGAACCTGAGAGGTGATTAGGGTTAATACCGGAAATATAGTTCAGACAGGGTTGTGGTGGTGAGATTTTGATTAAATCGTTATAGGGGAGAGTTTTCTTACCCACACTCGCCGGGATGCTGACAGGGTGTACCAGCTTTCATCTAATATATGCTTTGAGTCCCACTAAAATCCAAAAAGAAACTTTTTAAGAAAATGGTCCGTGTTTGTCTGTCTGTCTGAGGACAAGATTTTAAAGAAAATTCCTCCACCTTAAAGTAACTTTTACATGCAAATTTTTTCGAAAATTTTGATTTTCTTGAAAATGGCTCTTACGATTTTGATTAAAATGCCATATGTTTGAGATATTTTTATGAAAAATGAAATGTATATCTTGAATTTTCTGGCTATAGCCTCTGTGGTGGTATTTACTCTGGATGAGTTTTGCGTAACTGGTAAACCGTAAGAGATAGACAAAATCATACTATATAAAAAATGTAGATCTTGCTAAAATACACAATTTATGTCGAAATAAATGTTCTTGTAGGGTGAACCATTTCGGAGATATTCCTTGTACTTGCACTTCTGTCAAATGGAACATCGCTATTCAAATTCCTACTGTAGGAATAGTTAATACAAGAGTAGAGAAACTCGTGTGAGTGCAACACATCCATGCCGCCTATTCTGTTTGGGACAGATCTGTATCTCACTCAAACGGAAATACGTAGCAGAACTTCCGTGCGCATCATTTCTAGCAAAATCAGCAGAATTAAGTGGTCTTCTCTACAGCTGCTGGAACGGGTTGTGTTTTTTATTTGTTTCCGAGCGAATTCATCATGTGAGTGACGTAGATTGACGTGGGAGCGACTGCTATTTTTTCGTCTTGTTCTACACACTTGTATTGCGAGTGCGATTAATTCCATCAGACAGGTAATTACAAAGCATTTCGTAATGAACATATCCATTTGTTTGGTGTACCTACTTACTCCACGTGCTGACATTTGGAAACGTTCAACAAGGAACTTTGTACAGTGTTAAATCAAACAATACAAGTTCCAACACTAGAGCCAAAGGCCCCTACGTGAGCTTAGTAGCTAAAAAGAGCTCTATAAATGCAAAGAAACAAAAATATTTATTTATGCAACGACTATAATTTCTCAAGCGCTCCTTTTTGCGACAGTGGAAAGATTATACACGTAAAATGCTTAAAAACAACTAATAAATTTGCTAAACCAAAAATTATAATGTATCAGAGATAACGGATGTATGACATATAGAGGAAAATTGAAGGCAATGATAAATTTTGGATTCCATTCCACTTAGAACTTTAACCGAAACCAAGAGTGTTGAGAATTTGTTTGCTCCAGAAAAGTCAAAAGTGTTTGCGAAAAATAATTGGTAACGTGGCTGGAAAAACAAAAAATCTGATGTGTTGCACTCACATGACTTTCTCTACTCTTGTACTAACCATTCTTACAAACTCTTATTCCTATATCTTCTTCGTGTTAGTTGAGATAAACATTTGTACAAATTATCTTATTGCTTATTTCCTTGTAGGTACAAGGAGAATATTAGAATACAGTAGGCTTTGTGCGATAGTCAAATGTTTGAGATTCTGTTCTCTTTGCACACTTAACATATAAAAAAATGAACAACGATGATCCATTTCACGAAAGTTCTAAGTTTTCCGAAACTCACACATATAACAAGAAATATCTCCGAAATGGTTCACCCTACCAGAAAATTTATTCAGACATAAATTGTGTATTTTAGCAAGATCTACATTTTGTGTATAGTATGATGTGGTGTAACTCTAACGATTTACCAGTTATGCAAAAGTCGTCCAGAGTAAATACGACTACAGGGGCTATAGCCAGAAAATTCAAGATATACATTTCATTTGCCACCAAAATATCTCAAACATATGACATTTTAATCAAAATCGTTAGCCATTTTCAAGAATATTAAAATTTTCGAAAAATTTTCCATGTAAAGGGTAGTTTAGGGTGGGGATATTTTCTTCAAAATGTTCGTGTCGCATCCTTAAAAGACATTAAACTTAAATACCAACTTTGGTTTTTAACCGACTTTTCGTTTTTGAGCTATGGTGTCCACAGACTGACAGACTGACACACACACAGACCTTTTTCTAAAAATGCTTTTTTTGGATTCAGGGGGCCTCAAAACATATATTTCCGGTGAAATCTCGACATCGAATTTTTGGGTGGAATACAATAGTTCCCTATTTACCAGTAGAGAAAGTAAAAATTAATAACAATCTTACATTTGACGAAAGTTTATGTATTCCAAAACTCACGAATAACAGAATATCTCCGAAATGGTTCACTTTACAAAAATTTGTATTCAGATATCAACTGTGTTTTAGCAAGATCTACAACTTTTATACAGTAACATTTTGACTATCTCTGCCAGTAGTAAAGAGAACTACATTGAATTTTATTTGCCATTAAAATATCTCAAACATATCTCATTTTAATCAGTCGTTAGAGCTATTTTCGAGAAAATCTAAATTTTCGTAACATTTTCCGTGTAAAGGGTAATTTTCTTCAGAATATTCGTGTCGCATCCTTAAAAGATATTAAACTTAAATACCAACTTTGGTTTTTAACCGCGGAGTTTTTTCTAAAAATGCTCTTTTTATTCAGAGGACCTCAAAACATATTTCCAGTAAAATCTCGACAGGAAATTTTCGGCAGGTTAACTTCATGTAACTTGTGGGACTGGAATCTAGGCGAATCAGAGAAGGCGTAAGGAATTACGAGACATTTCTTTACTATTTAAATCACGAACGCGCCTTAAGATTAAATTAGGATGCGCTTAAACAAACTCTAAGGTGGGATTTGGTCCGTGTTCAACATTTTTAAAACGCCACGCTTTCTGTGACAACGAACGAACGGGTTTGCAGCATAAGGGAAATTGGATTTAAATTCTCAGGGTTTTTCCCCTTCTGTTCCTTTTATTCCGCTTTAATGTTTGAGCAAGATTCGTGTGGAGCGCTAGGGAGATAATATACTGGCAGTAATTTCCTTCTCTAATTCCAAACCAAGATCCAGGTAAAGCGCTTTACAAGATGACGTCAGTGACGGAGAAGACCCCTGCTAAGGATAAAGTACTAATTAAAGAATTTATTGTAATGGAAATGTTATTCTTTTTGACAGGAAAAGGTTTTATACACTGGCTTTTGAATCACTTCTAAACCACAAAAAATAAGAGTTCTTTAAATAAACTTTCTAACAAAGTTAATTCGCTTTTAAAGCACCAATGTTTTAGCTTTTTTTTACCACTGAAATAGATTAAAAGTTGGGTATCGTGAACCTCAGAGGTTTATATTAAAATGGTTTTTTATTTAAAAGAGCACGTACATTTTACTTTCTCTACTACGTAGATGTCGAGGTTTTACCGGAAATATATGTTTTAAGGCCCCCTGAGTCAAAAAAGGTACGTGTGTGCACAACTCAAAAACGAAAAATCGGATAAAAACCAAAGTTAGTATTTAAGTTTAATGTCTTTCAGGGATGCGACACGAAGATTTTGAAGAAATAGTCCCACCCTAAACTACCCTTTACATGAAAAAATTTTCGAACATTTTAATTTTCTCGAAAACAGCTCTTAACAATTTTGATTAAAATGCCATATGTCTGAGATATTTTTATCACTAATTAAATGTATATTTTGAATTTCCTGGTTATAGCCCCTGTAGTCGTATTTACTCTGGATGACTTTTGCATAACTGGTAAACCGTAAGAGATAGACCAAATCATACTATACAAAAAATGTAGATCTTGCTAAAACACACAATTTGTGCCCGAATAAATTTTTTGTAGAGTGAACCATTTCGGAGATATTCCTTGTTATGTGTGTGAGTTTTGGAAAACTAAACTTTGCTGATTCGTTATTTATATGTTGAGCGTGCAAAGAGAACGGAATCTCAAAGCTTTAAAAGAGTTGACAATGTGCCCACAAGGAAATAAGCAATAAGTTAATTTGTACAAATGTTTATCTCAACTAATACTAAGAAGAGTTTGTAAGAATGATTGGTACAAGAGTAGAGAAAGTCATGTGAGTGCAGCACATCACATTTTTTGTTTTATTCTCCAAATGGTGCGCTTAGAAGTTATATGAAGCATGTTAGAGATTTTCTTTGAACGGAATCCAATTTTCTCGAAGAAATGGCTTCAATCTGAGAAGACGCAAGCAGAAAGCTGTCTGAGCACGCGATGCTGAAATAAATGATTGTACAGATGAAAAGATTTGTGACCTATTTCTGAGGGAATTTCCCCCATTCAGTTTTACCTTGAAGCTTCATTAAACTGCAGGTACATACATATATATACGTACGTACTTGTTAACGAAGTAACGCCGCGGTTTCGCAATTTCATATCTAGATCATGGAAGAGATAACGAGAATTCTAGCAGCCACGGAGATACACAGTGACGGCTTATTACGTCACTACACACTTTCCACTTCACGAACTCCTTAGCGGGGATGTCTTTCTCGGCTTCTGTATGCACTAACACCTTATGCACATTCATTCGCTGCGTCGCTGCTTCTTTGTTTCCTGGTAGCAGTGTGTTTATTGTACAAACCAAGAGAAAATAATGAGCTTTTAGCTCTGTTCGTGTTGCCCAGTAAAATAAAACATTTACAGAAATTATCTTATTGCTTATTTCCCTGTAGGTAGGTACAATGGGAATACAGTAGACTTTGTGTGATAGTCAAATTTTTTAAATGTTTGAAATCCGGTTCTCTTTGCACGCTTAACACATAAATAACGAATCAGCAAAGTTTAAAGTTTTCCAAAACTCACACAAATAACAAGGAATATCTACGAAATGGTTCACTCTACAAAAAAATTTATTTAGACATAAATTGTGTGTTTTTGCGAGATCTACATTTTTTGTATAGTAACATTTTCTCTGTCTCTTACGGTTTACCAGTTATGCAAAAGTCGTCCAGAGTAAACAGGACTACATGGGCTATAGCTACAAAATTCAAGATATACATTTCATTTGTCACAAAAATATCTCAAACATATGTCATTTTAATCAAAATCGCAGAAGCCATTTTCAAGGAAACCAAAATTTTCGAAGAATATTGCATGTTAAGGGTGGTTTAGGGTGTTGTATCCTTGAAAGACATTAAACTTAAATACCAACTTTGGTTTTTAACCTACTTTTCGTTTTTGAGTTAGGCTGGCCAGACAATTCCAATACGTCTATTTCGAGAATTCTCGATAGCGTTTTTGCGAGTGCAATACAATATTTCTAAATCATCGTCTACCACACTGGATAAGTGTTAGATAAACTAGAAATATCTCTCCTTTGTTACGAAAGTTTAGCTCAATGTTAATACAAAAGGGAATTATATGTACTTTCTATACGACTCGACGAATTAGTTAACTGTATTGAAAACAGAAGACGAAGAAGAAGCAGGAAAAGTAGCGGGGAATAAAAACAGGTAAAACTTCTTCTAGTGAATGAAACATACATACTTGTGGCTAGAGGCTTTCTCACAACGTAAACCTACCACATGATACCTGGTGACAGAAGAATGGGGCCAACCGTTACAAACAGCATCACTCAGTGGCGTGCATACCACTACTGGCCCTTACGTAAACGTAACTCTCTATCTCATATTTGTATTTAAACTTCATATCTTTGAAGGATGCGACACGAAAATTTTGAAGAAAATAGCCCCACCCTTAACTACCCTTTACATGGAAAATTTTTCGAAAATTTTGATTTTCTTGAAAATGGCTGTAACGATTTTGATTAAAATGTCATATGTTTGAGATATTTTTATGAAAAATGAAATATATATCTTGAATTTTCTGGCTATAGCCCCTGTAGTTGTATTTACTCTGGATGACTTTTGCATAACTGGTAAACCGTTAGAGATAGACCAAATTTTACTATACAAAAAATGTAGATCTTGCTAAAATACACAATTTATGTCTCAATAAATTTTTTTGTAGAATGAACCATTTCGGAAATATTCCTTGTTATGTGTGTGAGTTTCGGAAAACTTAGAACTTTCGTGAAATGGATCATCGTTGTTCATTTTTTATATGTTAAGTGTGCAAAGGCAACAGAATGTCAAACATTTGACTATCACACAAAGCCTACTGTATTCCCCTTGCACCTACAAGGAAATAAGCAATAAGATAATTTGTACAAATGTTTATCTCAACTAACACGAAGAATATATAGGAATAAGAGTTCGTAAGAATGGTTAGTACGAGAGTAGAGAAAGTCATGTGAGTGTAACATATCATGTGTGTGCGACACACACACACACACACACACACACACACACACACACACACACACACACACACACACACACACACACCATAATGTGACAAAAATTCGACACCAAGAGGGGATGTCGAAAGTTCATGATTTGCTTTAGGCGTTTAATACAGAAACCAGAGAAAAGAGATGCCGATAGGAAATATTTAAACGGCACGCACGCACGCACGGACATCTTGGACACGCAGAGCAGGACAGTATAAATCCCAGGGGCGATCCCAAGCGGCAAACAAAGACCAAACCGAACCGGCGACGAGTTTGTTTTATCGCGAACAATAGAAAACGAATAAAAAAATCCCCATCGAGATTGCAATATCCCAGGCCTCCGTATACCTAGCTACCCTTTCACAAGCTATATCGATATCCTAGTAGTGGTGGTAATTTGATGGAGGGGGGGGGGGGGGTTCCATTGAGCGCACGACCATTAAGATCCACTGCTTTATATACGCGACCGCGCACGAACACGGGGCAATTGCGGAAGAATACAAAAGGACTATTTTTTTTTTCTGTAGAGGGCGTATTGTACAAATCGTGCCGTTGTTGTTATGAGGGTGTGAATAGCGACAGGGGTAGTTTTCTCGACTGATTACCGCCAGGGGTTTGTGACTTCGGGGGAAGCGATGATGAATAGTCTGAGGGCCCTTTTCCTGTAAACCATCCCCCTTTTATCACCACATTACTAGTATCACGATATTCCCTGCCACATGTGTTGCAGGATGTTTCAACCCTATTACCAGCAGATCATCATTTGCTAAAATAAATACCATAAGCTAACTAAAAACAGTTTAACTCTTAGCACGGACCATTTTCTAATATTTTTTTTTTAATTATTCAGGGCGCCTTAAAACATATTTCTTGTGAAATCTCGACATCGAATTTTTGGCTGTAATACTATACTTTACGTATTAGATTAAGTAAAAACGTGCTAACAGAATCTTATTTACACGTAATGCATTTATTCCTATGTAACTTACAGTTAAACGTATTAAATTTCGGTGAAATCCAACTGTGTTTAGAGAAGTATTTTCCTTACCTTTGTTTACAAAGACGCAAGCTGAGCGAGCGGCTTTCGGCCGCGGAAACAAAAGACAAAGACTAAGAGCCGGCGACTTTCGGTTTATTGTTGAATAGCGGTTTTGATTTTTTACTTCTCAATTGCTTTTAATCAGCCATGGAGAAAAGAAAAAGGAAAAATTGTGCACCAGACCAGAAAGTAAAATTCAATGCAGCGATGGAAGTTAATCCACACAAAACCAAAAACAAAATTGCTCAGATTAAGGAATCTCTTATACACCACGCTACGTACACTCAATAACAAAATGATTTTTTTTTTATTTAATGCAAGAAAAGTTAAACAAGGCAAATTAACCGATTTCTTTAAAGCAGAACCAACTTCTAAATAGTTTTCTTAGAACGTTTGTTGTTTATAAAATTTTACACATGTAGGTCCACTGTATTTCCTTTATTTTTTAAAAAATATGCATTGTAAAAATCTTATTTGTAAGTAATTCTGACTTAAAGCAATCTTCCGTCTTCTATACGCATAAACCACATTCAAGTGTTATATTACAGAGTGAAGCTTAAAGCTGACGTCACTATCTATTGTTTTCCCTGACTGCAGAAAAATTACATTTATTAGCTTTGCATACAGTTTTCATGTAACACAATTTGCGCCTTTGTTTCAGTAGGGATTTTTTTTTCCGACGGAGACGTTGGCAGCGCTTGTAGGCGTTTCAAAAGAGCATTGGTCATGGCCCTCTCTTAAAAGCAAAACACGGAGTCCATGCTAATGATTCCGCGTTGAGTTTGGCAACACTGAAGCTTGGCCAGGCCAAACTTTATCTATGGGCGTGTAGAATGCAAATAAAGGGATGGACAATCTACATCCTTCAGATGTGTGTCTGTGTGTGTATGTGTGTGTGTAGTGTGTGTGGTGTGTGTATATGTGTGTGGGTGTGTGTGTGTGTGTCTGTATGTGTGGTGTGTGTATGTGTGTGTGTCTGTAGTGTGTGTGGTGTGTGTATATGTGTGTGGGTGTGTGTGTCTGTATGTGTGGTGTGTGTATGTGTGTGTATGTGTGTGCGTGTGTGTGGTGTGGGTGAGTGTGTGTGGTGTGCGTGAGTGTGTGTGCGCGTGTGGGTGTGTGTGTGTGGGTATGTGTGGTGTGTGTATGTGTGTGTATGTGTGTGCGTGCGTGTGGTGTGCGTGAGTGTGTGTGGTGTGCGTGAGTGTGTGTGGTGTGTGTGTGGTGTGTGGTGTGCGTGAGTGTGTGTGTGGGTGGGTGTATGTGTGTGGTGTGTGCGTGTGTGGTGTGCATGAGTGTGTGTGCGTGTGTGGTGTGCGTGAATGTGTGTGCGTGTGTGTGCATGAGTGCGTGTGGTGTGCGCGTGTGGTGTGCATGAGTGTGTGTGCGTGTGTGCTGTGCGTGAATGTGTGTGCGTGTGTGTGTGGTGTGTGCATGAGTGTGTGTAGTGTGTGCGTGTGTGTGCGCGTGTGGTGTGCATGAGTGCGTGTGTGGTGTGCGTGTGTGGTGTGCGTGAATGTTTGTGCGTGAGTGTGTGTAGTGTGTGCGTGTGTGTGCGCGTGTGGTGTGCATGAGTGTGTGTGTGCGTGTGTGGTGTGCGTGTGTGGTGTGCGTGAATGTTTGTGCGTGAGTGTGTGTGGTGTGTGCATGAGTGTGTGTGGTGTGCGTGAGTGTGTGTGGTGTGCGTGAGTGTGAGTGTGTGTGTGGGTGGTGTGCGTGAATGTGTGTGCATGAGTGTGTGTGGTGTGTGTGCGCGCGTGTGGTGTGCGTGAGTGTGTGTCTGTGTATATGTGTGGTGTGTGTGAGTGTGTGTGTGTGTGTGTGCGCGCGCGCCAGTTCTGTATTCTAAATAATGCAACATTGATATCGATTCTTTGTCTTGTGACAGAGGCCTCGTTTGCCTTCTTACAAATTTTATGCACTCCGGTTTCTATCACGTTCTGGGAATAGTGACAATGATTTAATTAGATGTTGATCGTGGCGCTTTCATGCAAGGACAAGACCAATAGGGCCTGGATTTTTCTATCATCGCATCTTCAGGCAAACTAAACCACATTTTTATAGGCATTTTTACAGGTTAATTCACTTTTAAGAAAAAATTCAAAGTTAGTCACTTCTCGTTTGTTGTTTGCTGTGTGAATTTTGCAATACTCATATGGAAGGTCGTTGTTCACATTTTTATTTGTTGGCCATGCAAAGTGAACGTGATTTCAAAGGTTTAAAGCAATGGACTATCACTCAAAGCCTACTGTATTCCCATATCCCCATTGTACCTGCAAGGAAATGCGTAACAAAGTCGATACTACAAATGTTTACACAACATAAAAAAATCAGCATTTATAAGAATAGTTCGTACAAGACTGAGTAGAGCAAGTCATGTGAGTGTAGAAAAGCAATACTTGTTCGCTCTCCTTTAGGGTAGATAGTAATTTCAGGCTCGGAGTTGCAGATAAAGGCCACCGCCAGTGAGAGAAATAACCGTAATACATATGTATAAAAAATTCATGGCACTGTGTGTGTGTGTGTGTGCGTACCGCGGACTGGAGCTTTGTGATTTAGCGCGCCTTAATCCGATTGAAAGGTGTCACTCACTCTCTTCTGTTTTATCACATTTCACCAACTTTTCAACTTCGCTTGCGTCTAACGAACAGGAATTAAAGTATCCACTGTGAAAAATCCCTCCATAAAAAATTTGATGCGTTGCATTCACATGAGTTTCTATATACTTATGCTTATTCCCATGTCTACCTTATGTTAATGCAATGTTAATCATTTGCTTATTCTTAATTTCCTTGTAGGTAGAAGGGGAATATAACCATACAGTAGTCTTTGTGCGATAGTCAAATCTTTTAAAGCTTTGAGATTCCGTTCTCTGTGCGCACTTAACATATAGAAATGAACAACGATGTTGCATTTCACGAGTTTTAAGTTTTCTAAACTGATAGAAATAAATATCTCCGAAATGGTTCACTCTACAAAAAAATTTATTTGGGCATAAATTGCGTATTTTAGCAAGATCTACATTTTTTGTATAGTAAGATTTTGTCTATCTCTTAAGGTTTACCAGTTATTCAGAATTCATCCAGAGTAAACAGGACTATATAGGCTATAGCCAGAAAATTCAAGATATACATTTCATTTGTCATACAAATATCTTAAACATATGACATTTTAATAAAAATCGTTTGAGCCATTTTCAAGAAAATCAAAATTTTCGAAAAAGTTTCCATGTAAAGGGTAGTTTAGGATGGAGTAATTTTCTTCAAAATCTTTGTGTCACATCTTTGAACGGCATTAAACTTAAATACCAACTTTGGTTTATAACTGACTTTTCGTTTTTGTCTTATGCGCTTTACACACTGACAGACACGCATATCTTTTTCTAAAAATGCCTTCTATGGATTCAGGGGGCCTCAAAACATATATTTCCGGTGAAATCTCGACACCGAATTTTTGATAATACTTTCTCTACCTACCAGTACAGAAAGTAATAAAGAAATGAACCTCCCTTGTACGTGCATTGAGGAGAGGTAAGTGGACGAGCGTATGACATAGAATAAAAAGTAAAAAAAGGACAGAGAGAGAGAGAGATTATGTGTGAGCGAGATGGAGAACATTTTAATATTCTCACGGGAAATCAGACAACCACATCGCTGACCGCAAGAATAGGCCAGACGAGTCGCAGCAAATGCGTGTGGTCTATCCACTCAGGGGACAGCCTAAGTTAAATCCAATTAACGGTGTTGGGTAGCCATCTTAGATCCAGCTGGTGTTGGCCATTTTAGCAGTCTTCATATTGGCATGACAATCCATTAAATACACAGACTTCACTTGTTCTAAGATTTTCGTATTTCCACATATTCTATTTATTTGCAGTGAAATCACGATATCAATCTGCAATGTCGGTGATAGAGAAATAAGTGAATACCACACATCAGATTTTAGGCGAGAAATGCAAGCTTTAATACTAGGATTTCCATGAATTGATAACGGAATGAAGGGGAAAGCAGAGCTATTAGTTCAGCTGTATGTTGTATGCAGTTTTGTTCAAGCTGAGCGAGAAAGTAAAACACTTCCATGTATTTCTAGCATTTAATTAAGAAGACTGTGTAAAAGCTATGCTCGGTTTTTTCCAGTGCTTTGTTTTCATATTTAAACATCTGCGAAGCACAATACGAATGTTCCAGTTGAAAAAAAAAAATCTAAACGCAAACAAAGGCTACTGAAGCGACTATAGGTATATGTAAAATTACGTAAAAGGCCTAGGAACTAGCTGAACACTAAACATGTTTTACAGGCTAACAGACGTAAAAGAAAAATTTGGTGTGTTGCACTCACATGACATTCTCTACTCTTGTACTAACCATTCTTACAAACTCTTATTCCTATATCTTCTTCGTGTTAGTTGAGATAAACATTTGTACAAATTATCTTATTGCTTATTTCCTTGTAGGTACAAGGGGAATATTAGAATAGAGTAGACTTTGAGCGATAGTCAAATATTTTAAACCTTTGAGATTCCGTTCTCTTTGCACACTTAACATATAAACAATGAACAACGCTGTTCTATATGACAGAAGTATAAGTTCTCCAAAACTGACACAAATAACAAGGAATATCTCTGAAATGGTTCAGTCTACAAAAAAATTTACTTAGAGATAAATTGTGTGTTTTAGCAAGATCTACATTTTTTGTAGAGTAACATTTGGTCTATCTGGTACGGTTTACTAGTTATGCAAACGGCATCCAGAGTAAATAGGACCTCATGAGCTATAGCCAGAAAATTCAAGATATACATTTCATTTGCAATCAAAATATCTTAAACATGTGCCACTTTAATCAAAATCGTTATAGCCGTGTTCAAGAAAATCAAAATTTTCGAAAAATCTTCCCTGTAAAGGGTAGTTTAGGATGAAGGAATTGTCTACATAATCTTTGTGTCGCATCCTTGAAAGACATTTAACTTAAATACCAAAAAATACGGGGCATTATTTGTTGGGCAAGCCTCGTAAAGTTGTTAATTGCAGTGTCGTCAGTGGGGGTGTGTGCACCAGGTGTGTTATACAGACAGTGTCGGACGTGTTTATTTCTCTTCCATTACTGACCCCTTAAGTCCATAATACGCCGGCAGCTCGGGGCAATATTCACCTCGCAGTTGAATTAATCTCTGCTTGCTTAGAGACAGGAAATTACTCGTGTAACTTGAGAAACCGAGGTCAGGGTTCAGTCAGGCACATCCCTGCAACGTAATTAGTCGTGGCATCCGATGAGAAGCGGCTTTAAAAATAATAAACAACCACACTTTTTGAGCCGTTTCAACAAAACATCCTCGCAAAGTGGTTTAATACCTTAAGGCATTATAAAACAATACAGCTTTTCATTTAAGCACCTTGTAGCTGCAAGATTTATTATCGTGGTCCCGTGAATAGAGGAAAGTTAACACAAAAGCGTGCCTGCCGTGTAATTATTGTTAAATAGCGAGCGAGGCATGCCAATGATGCCCGAAGAAAAATTACTTGCACGGAAAATTGGATAGAAAGCATGAATACCCTGTGTTGATGAAGAAGATTACAACCCTTCAGTTGCATTAGCAGCCCTTTGTTGTTGCAACCGTGTGATTTATGCAGCTAGCTAGCGTGTGTTTTTTTAATTATGTAATTAATTATTTCAGCATAGGCATGCCCTAGAAAATCTAATAATACTTGAGCAAGGAAATCATAAACTTACGAGTTTCAATAAAACACACCTGGGACAAAATGGCGAATCGACGAATCCCACTTCTGACACCAGTGTGACAAAATCAGTCCAATTACTTTTATATCACATTATTCTCTTATAAAATACTTAGTTTTCCTCTCATTAACAGTCTTTCGGGCTATCATAACTCCTTATATAAAGGGGATGCATCACAAGGACCTTTATTTTCTCAAAAACAGTCCTTTTGATAAAATACCATAACCCAACTTTATTTCTGTAAGGTTTAAATATTAACTTCCTTATCCGTTTTTAAGTTTATCAAATTAATTTACATGACAAAAAGCATTGTCATATCCAATTGTACAATATACATTAAACGTATTTGGAAGGTTATTTAAAAGTTGTATACCCAATTTGTTTTATAATTGTTTCACCGCGGCCGAGCGGTTACACCCTTCGCCTCTCACCAAGGCGGTCCAGGTTTAATCCCAGGGATACGCATCTGACCCTAGGCCCTGACTTGTAGGGGGTGTAAGTCCTACATAAGGGAAGGGTAATCAGATGAAGTTGTGAATCTACAGTATTGTCAGTCCTGAGACGATTTCTTCAAGAATTCCATTCCCAACGAGATGCGACACCTTCAACTCTTGAGCTTCTATCACACGGATATGTTCAGCAACTAAAGAGAAGTTTCAACACCCTTTTTCACCAAGGGATGTCAGTCGAACAATGACGCCACTGTGTTCTTTTGTTTACTTACATTATTATTAATAATAGGTACATACAACTGTTCCATATATTACGCCACCGCTTTTGTATTGGATAACACTAATTATTTATTTGGCACATACATATATACTTACTGAAACCCAATATTTAACATTTTTATTAATACATTCACATAGTTATCAAATATACTGCTTTTGATATACCGTTACTGTAAAACAATAGATTTCCGATAAATATGCATGTGACGTCCCTGAAGCCCGACTTTTTAAAAATAAATATCACACAAAAAACAACAAAAGGTGACAATTCTGTGAGGGTAGAGCGCGTCCGATATCGATACTGCATTACATATCGATTCTGGTGTGCGAGTAGGGGCGAAGCGTCTGGGTGCCAGGGTAAGCTGAGCTACCCCAGAATTAATGTACAAAAAACCTTGACAGATATTTCCGAAAGCTAAAAATGTTAATCATCTTCAAATAATCTCGATAAAAGTTAAAGATTTGTGATATAAAACAGCCCAGCCATCCAACGAACGTCTATTTTCTTAGTTCTTTCAGCCGAGGTAAGCTGAGCCTCCTCACCTTGGCATCATAATCGTGGCCAGAGAGCGGCAGACGGCAACAGGTGCCGAGAACGCGGACAGGCAAAACACCACGCAATCGGTTCGCAACTTTTTGACTCTCTCCGTATTCTTTCAATAAAAAAGGAAACATATTCAAAAGGTTCTCGTGTTTAAAGAAAGAGTGAAGACACTTTCGGAAATGAAAAGCACACACTTAGAACTGATCTACAAGAAAATGGAGGTTAATAATTGCAGATAATGCCTACGGCTCTTGGGATGGAATTAACGAAAGCAATTAATCCCAAAACCAATTTGCAGTAGCAGTATTAGTTATTATCCGCTATTAGTTATTTTTAACTTTCTCTACTGGTAAGTAGAAGTATTGTATTTCACCTAAAATTCGGTGTCGAGATTTCACCGGAAATATATCTTTTGAGACCTCCTGAATCAAAAAAAAAAAAAAAAAAAAAACTTTACAAAAAGGTCCGCGCGCGCGTGTGTGTGTCAAAAACGAAAACTATTTGGGTTAAAATCACGTTATGTTTAGGATCTTTTTATGAAAAATGAAATGTATATTTTGAATTTTCTGGCTATAGCCTATGCAGTCCTGTTTACTCTGGATGACTTTTGAATAACTCGTAAACCGTAAGAGATAGACCAAATCTTACTATACAAAAAATGTAGATCTTGCTAAAAACACACAATTTATGTTTCAATAAATTTTTTTGTAGAGTGAACCATTTCGGAGATATTCCTGGTTATTTGTGTGAGTTTCGGAAAACTTAAAACTTTCGTGAAATGGAACATCGTTGTTCATTTTTTATATGTTAAGCGTGCAAAGAGAACGGAATCTCAAAGCTTTAAAATATTTAACTATCGCTCAAAGCCTACTGTATTCCCATATTCCCCTTGTACCTACAAGGGAATAAGCAATAAGATAATTTGTAAACATGTTTATCTCAACTAACACGAAGAAGATATAGGAATAAGAGTTTGTAAGAATAGTTAGTACAAGAGTAGAGAAAGTCATGTGAGTACAACACATCAGATTTTTCCCTATACTCTTATTACCTTTTCCAGAACACAATTGAATCTTGTCTTACACCCGTATTAATTTGAAATTCGTCTGATTATTATTATTAATTATTATTATTATTATTATTATTATTATTATTATTATTATTATTATTATTATTATTATTATTATTATTATTATTATTATTATTATTATTATTATTATTATTATTATTATTATTATTATTATTATTATTATTATTATTACGTTTATTTCAATATATACGAGTTAGATATTGTTTTCATCTTACCCAATCACTGTTATGACGTTTCGCCACTGTGGCGGGCGGCGGGCGGGCGAGTCGAGTCGAGTTGTGACATCGATTCTTGCTTTACGCTAAACGAGCTTAGAGTGAGGTTAGGTGAGAGTCGCTGGATCTTGTAGGGATTCCCAAACGTCCGGAACAACAAACTGCGCAGTGCTGCTCCTTGCATTCGCCCCCGGAAATCTTGTTTGTTTGGGTCGACCAGGAGGGTCAGCGCAGTTATTTGGGTCGGCTACCCCGAGGGGGCAAATCCCAAAATAGTCCTGCTCGTTCATTTTCCTTGTTTACATTTGCGGAAGCACAAAGGCACTCCATAATACGATGACAACCCACAAGTGGCAACGCTTTATTTGCAACGTCAAAACAATGGACTAGAAATAATAAACAATAAATATGGCGCTTTGAACATTGCCTGAACGCTGGACAGTTTTTATTCTGTAATTAATAGTTTTAACACCGTCACGTAAGATAACCTAGGGGAATAACTCTGTTGGAATGTTGTATTAGTTTCACTCAGTTTAGCCAATATATATATACCACTAAACTTGAAGTAGCGTATATGCGATCACTGTTAGTAGTGACCAGATTTGAATACGGACCTCACAGAAAACCTTGGAGGAGCAAGTTTGACTTAGGAAATAGACTAACCAGAAAGGAAATTCATTTGATGAGAATGGAAAGAACTATTGAAGGAAGAGAGAGAAAACAAGGCAGTTAGGGAAAGAGAAAAAGAGGCAAGGAAAGAGAGAAAGAAAGAGAAAGGGAGAAGAGAGGAGAGGAAGAAAGGAGAAAAAGAGCACGAATAAAGAAAGGGAGGGAGAAAGAAAGGAGAGAAAAAGGAGAGAAAGAGAAAAGGAGAGAAAGAGAAAGAAAGAAAGAGAAAAGAGAGAGAAAGAGAGAGGAAAGAGAGAAAGAAAAGAGGGTAGAAAAAGAGAGAAAGAGGAGAGTAGAGATAGAGTAGGAAGGAAAGAAAGACAGAGGGAGGAAAGAAAGAAAGAATGACAGGAGAAAAAGAAAAGCAAAAAGGAAGGAAAGGAGGGAGGAAAGAGAAAGAAAAGAGGAGAGAAAGAAAGGGGAGAGATACAGAGAAGGAAAGAGAAAACGAAGGAGAGAAAGATAAATAAAAAAGGACAAAAAGAGAAAAAAGGAGAGAATGAGAAAGAGAAGAAAAGGAGAGAAAAGGTGAATGGAAGAAATAAAGAAAGAGAAAAAAAGGAAAAAAAAAAAGATGTAACTGATGGGAGTGAGGGATTTGAATGAAAGAAGGAAAGGAATAAAGACAGAAATAAAAAGAAAGTGAGAAAGAATGAAGGAAAAAAGAAAAGCAAGAAGGATAGAAAGGAAAGAAAGAAGTAAAGCAGCACAGAAAGAATTAAAGAAAGAGAGAACGCAGTAAAGAGGGAAAGAAGAAAAAAAAAGAAAGGAAAGAAGGGAGAGTAAACAAGGCAATTAGGGAAAGAGAGAAAGAAACAGAAAGTAAGAGAAAAGGAAGGAAAGAAAGGGGAGAGATACAGAGAAGGAAAGAAAGAGAGAACGAAGAAGGAGAGAAAGAGAAATAGAAAGCACAAAAAGAGAAAAAAGGAGAGAATGAGAAAAAGAAAGAGAAGAAAAGGAGAGAAAAAGGGAATGGAAGAAATAAAGAAAGAAAAAGAAAAAAAAAAAAGATGTAATTGATGGGAGTAAGGGATTTGAAGGACATAGACGTAACTGCCTGAGCCATCCTATTTCGTAAACAGTAGCTACTTATGTTATTGCTGTACTGCGGAGGGACTTAACGATCCTACAAGAAATTCCCTTCGTCCGGTTGGGGGCTGCTTAAATTAAACTGATCGATATAAGAGTGAGTGAGTCTGATAACATCAGTAGGTAATCCACTTTCGGGAGAATGACGACGTCCACCACCAGGTCAGGTGCTACAACAATGCTCTGCAAACACTGGGCTGCCAGACTAAACACTGTTATTTGTCCGGTGGTCTTTGGGCTGACAGTAATTTGCTGGTTGTGAGCAAATAAACATTGGAAATGGCCTTTTACATTGTGACAAATAGTTTCTACAGAGGAGATATCCTTGACAATGTAAATGTCTTAACAAATTGGCTGTCAAATGACACAATTCATTCCATCTAGTTGGTGCATCTTACAAGAGAGAACTAGTGCAGATAGTTTTTCTACCATCACCTTCCTGAGCGTTCGTTTTTTCGCAGGTTTCCCTGGTTAGTAGACAAATCCTGGGAAGGTTACTACATACCCCGAATTTCGTCACCCTCTACGAGGGTTGCCCCAGCCGATAGATGTCTCTGCCACTCTATAAAAGGGAATGTGTTCTCCGCAAACCTCCGTTTGAATGTCGAAATGGTAGGAATATGCTCCCCTTTGTCTCCACTCATCTCATCCCTTCACTTCGGGGGTGCAAACAAAAACGCTTGCATGGCCCAGGTTTTCTACTATGTTCTTGTGAAAGTCCACGTATTGTCACATTCTTCTTGCATCTAAATTACCAATAAGATAATTTGTACGAATGTCTATCTCTATTAAAAGAAGTACATAGACACAGCAATAAGAGTTTGTAACAATTGTTTCTAGAAGAGCAGAGGAAAATCATGTTGGGTGCAAAACATCAGATATTGTTCATAGTTTCACTATATCGCGTTTATAGCTATGTAATAAAAGCTAAGGTACGTATACATAAATTGCGAAACATCAGCTGTTGAATATTTAAGTGAGCCATTATAACTGTATGTATGTATTTCATAGTGAAGCTTCTGCTGCGGCCGAAGATAACGAAAGGACAGGCAGAAGATGTGGCCAACTTGAGAAACCGAACATCCAGGGTTATTATTCACAAGATAAAACTGCACCATAAAAGACCCCAAAGCCCGTAATTTTGTTATCACCTTTTACTAGGAATAAATTACGTTGCCTTTCCCTTATATATTTCTGTTGCAAATAGGCATTTGGCCCTACATGGGTATTAGCATGCAAATTGACGGCCTCATTTTCTTCCTTTTTTAATTTTCTTGTTTTTATCTGCTTCCAAAAATTACGAGGAAAAGTAGGTAGGAGTGGAGTTTTATAGTGGCATTAACCTCCTTTTGAAGTGAGGATGGATGGACGGGGAGAGAGAGGGAGGGAAGGAGTAACAGAGAGACTATACTATCACTAGTCCTCATAAACACTGTCATTTAAATATTTCACTGTTCTAAAACGAGCTAATCTATCACTAGTCCTCATAAACACTGTCATTTAAATATTTCACTGTTCTAAAACGAGCTATACTATCACTAGTCCTCATAAACACTGTCATTTAAATATTTCAGTGTTCTAAAACGAGCTATACTATCACTAGTCCTCATAAACACTGTCATTTAAATATTGCAGTGTTCTAAAACGAGCTATACTATCACTAGTCCTCATAAACACTGTCATTTAAATATTTCAGTGTTCTAAAACGAGCTATACTATCACTAGTCCTCATAAACACTGTCATTTAAATATTTCAGTGTTCTAAAACGAGCTATACTATCACTAGTCCTCATAAACACTGTCATTTAAATATTTCACTGTTCTAAAACGAGCTATACTATCACTAGTCCTCATAAACACTGTCATTTAAATATTTCAGTGTTATAAAACGAGCTATACTATCACTAGTACTCATAAACACTGTCAGTTAAATATTTCAGTGTTATAAAACGAGCTATAGTATCACTAGTCCTCATAAACACTTACATTTAAATATTTCAGTATTCTAAAACGAGCTATACTATCACTAGTCCTCATAAACACTGTCATTTAAATATTTCAGTATTCTAAAACGAGCTATACTATCACTAGTTCTCATAAACACTTACATTTAAATATTTCAGTATTCTAAAACGAGCTATACTATCACTAGTCCTCATAAACACTATCATTTCAAACAGAACAAGCGCATATAGTCTATATATGCCGATCTATAATCGATTAATGACCTTTTATTCCATGAAGCTGTTGATTTCTTACTTTTCAATATCCAACAAATTAATTTGTCTACAGGAACCTTTACTTTTATTGCTAAGTACTGGTGAAGAAGATAATAATGGGTGTAATGCAAAGTGGTGTCATTATTATTAGTAATCTCTCGATGTAAGAGGGCAAGGCAATGAAAGAGCAGTTTTCTCATTACATTAGCGTTGTTTTTATTCACGCTGAGTAAATACACTATATCAACAAGTGAGGTAAACTGTACAGTACACAAAGCAGGGCTGAGTGAAAAGTCTTAACTACTTTTCACAAGTTCACACGACGCTGATAGTTTTAACAGGGGAATTGAAGAGAAGTTTGAAAGAAACCAAGGAGAGAGAGAGAGAGAGAGAGAGAGAGAGAGAGAGAGAGAGAGAGAGAGAGAGACTTTAAGAAAGTTTCGGCCTGGCCCGTAATTTGCGTCGGAGGGCAAACACTTGTCAAAACAAACAAGTGGAGTTAGTTGTCCAGAGAGAAAAACCTGCAGCCAGCGTGAAATAAACACACTTTTGAATGCGTTTTTTCCAAGTTTTCTGTCAGTACGGTTTGAAAAGGAAGACTGAAAGATTGATGGGATATGGTTCGCCCCTTAACAAGAAAGCCAAGTCACTTGTTTTGTTGTGAATGTGTATGAAATATTTCCAAGTTTGGTGCTGCTGCCGCTACCCTTTTGTTCCGTCGCATGTATACGTACTGGCTTTCTTTTTGTATGTGTTCGCAATATTGCGCGGGTGTGCATACATACAGATGGTCACGAGGTCGAGCCTTTGTGTTGCCGTTTACATATTCTATTCCCCGTGCCAGTGCGTTCGGTAAACAACATCTGAACAAATCAAGAACTGTTATACGTAGCAATCTGATTGCTATAGATTCACACTTTCTCACTTTCTCTGCTCTATTTTTCCTATATTTAGTAAGCTCTCTATCCCTCCTAATTCTTTATAAAATATTACAAACTTATGTTCCCTCTATCTGTAAGATGTACAAATGTATAGGGCCCTATATATTCTTCCTTCCTATCAGAATTTACTTCTAAATTTACTCTTAGAGGGAGAAATGTTCCTGTATGCATGACTTTAAAATCTACGTTTAAATATCTGGCTAGCAAAAATAAAATCCCCTTGTAAATCTGACCTTTCACATCCATTGCAAATCGAGGGGTACCGACTGTGCGCGTAAGGGTCGAATTTTTCATAACTGCGCGCGGGGTACTGAATTGTAAACAGGCCTACTGCGCGCGGACTTGTCAAGGGTAAACAGGCATACTGCGCGCGGGCTTGTCAAGGGTAAACAGGCCTACTGCGTGCGAGCTTGTCAAGGGTAAACAGGCCTACTGCGCGCGGGCTTGTCAAGGGTAAACAGGCCTACTGCGCGCGGGCTTGTCAAGGGTAAACAGGCCTACTGCGCGCGGGCTTGTCAAGGGTAAACAGGCCTACTGCGCGCAGGCTTGTCAAGGGTAAACAGGCCTACTGCGCGCGGGCTTGTCAAGGGTAAACAGGCCTACTGCGCGCGGGCTTGTCAAGGGTAAACAGGCCTACTGCGCGCGGGCTTGTCAAGGGTAAACAGGCCTACTGCGCGCGAGCTTGTCAAGGGTAAACAGGCCTACTGCGCGCGAGCTTGTCAAGGGTAAACAGGCCTACTGCGCGCGGGCTTGTCAAGGGTAAACAGGCCAACAGCGCGCGAGCTTATCAAGGGTAAACAGGCCTACTGCGCGCGAGCTTATCAAGGGTAAACAGGCCTACTACGCGCGAGCTTGTCAAGGGTAAACAGGCCTACTGCGTGCGAGCTTGTCAAGGGTAAACAGGCCTACTGCGCGCAGGCTTGTCAAGGGTAAACAGGCATACTGCGCGCGGGCTTGTCAAAGGTAAACAGGCCTACTGCGCGCGAGCTTGTCAAGGGTAAACAGGCCTACTGCGCGCAGGCTTGTCAAGGGTAAACAGGCATACTGCGCGCGGGCTTGTCAAAGGTAAACAGGCCTACTGCGCGCGGACTTGTCAAGGGTAAACAGGCATACTGCGCGCGGGCTTGTCAAGGGTAAACAGGCCTACTGCGCGCGAGCTTGTCAAGGGTAAACAGGCCTACTGCGCGCGGGCTTGTCAAGGGTAAACAGGCCTACTGCGCGCGGGCTTGTCAAGGGTAAACAGGCCTACTGCGCGCAGGCTTGTCAAGGGTAAACAGGCCTACTGCGCGCGGGCTTGTCAAGGGTAAACAGGCCTACTGCGCGCGGGCTTGTCAAGGGTAAACAGGCCTACTGCGCGCGAGCTTGTCAAGGGTAAACAGGCCTACTGCGCGCGAGCTTGTCAAGGGTAAACAGGCCTACTGCGCGCGAGCTTGTCAAGGGTAAACAGGCCTACTGCGCGCGAGCTTGTCAAGGGTAAACAGGCCTACTGCGCGCGAGCTTGTCAAGGGTAAACAGGCCTACTGCGCGCGGGCTTGTCAAGGGTAAACAGGCCTACTGCGCGCGAGCTTGGCAAAGGTAAACAGGCCTACAGCGCGCGGGCTTGTTAAGGGTAAACAGGCCTACTGCGCGCGGGCTTGTCAAGGGTAAACAGGCCTACTGCGCGCGAGCTTGTCAAGGGTAAACAGGCCAACAGTGCGCGAGCTTGTCAAGGGTAAACAGGCCTACTGCGCGCGAGCTTGTCAAGGGTAAACAGGCCTACTGCGCGCGAGCTTTTGAAGGGTAAACAGGCCTAC
The DNA here is from genome assembly GCA_030765045.1 of Tenodera sinensis. Lineage (NCBI taxonomy): Eukaryota > Metazoa > Arthropoda > Insecta > Mantodea > Mantidae > Tenodera > Tenodera sinensis. The sequence continues at coordinate 12,712,213 of CM060968.1, read as the reverse complement.
TGCGCGCGAGCTTGTGAAGGGTAAACAGGCCTACAGCGCGCGAGCTTGTCAAGGGTAAACAGGCCTACTGCGTGCGAGCTTGTCAAGGGTAAACAGGCCTACAGCGCGCGAGCTTGTCAAGGGTAAACAGGCCTACTGCGTGCGAGCTTGTCAAGGGTAAACAGGCCTACTGCGCGCGAGCTTGTCAAGCGTAAACAGGCCTACAGCGCGCGGGCTTGTCAAGGGTAAAAAGGCCTACTGCGCGCGGGCTTGTCAAGGGTAAACAGGCCTACTGCGCGCGAGCTTTTGAAGGGTAAACAGGCCTACTGCGCGCGAGCTTGTCAAGGGTAAACAGGCCTACTGCGCGCGAGCTTGTCAAAGGTAAACAGGCCTACTGCGCGCGGGCTTGTCAAGAGTAAACAGGCCTACTGCGCGCGAGCTTGTCAAGGGTAAACAGGCCTACTGCGCGCGAGCTTGTCAAGGGTAAACAGGCCTACTGCGCGCGAGCTTGTCAAGGGTAAACAGGCCTACTGCGCGCGAGCTTGTCAAGGGTAAACAGGCCAAGAGCGCGCGAGCTTGTCAAAGGTAAACAGGCCTACTGCGCGCGAGCTTGTCAAGGGTAAACAGGCCTACTGCGCGCGAGCTTGTCAAGGGTAAACAGGCCTACTGCGCGCGAGCTTGTCAAAGGTAAACAGGCCTACTGCGCGCGAGCTTGTCAAGGGTAAACAGGCCTACTGCGCGCGAGCTTGTCAAGGGTAAACAGGCCTACTGCGCGCGAGCTTGTCAAGGGTAAATAGGCCAACAGCGCGCGAGCTTCTCAAGGGTAAACAGGCCAACAGCGCGCGAGATTATTAATGTAAACAGGCCAACAGCGCTACTCAATGTGTGTTTCTATAGAGCAATAGATCCAGCGGTTCTCTGCAAGTTATGAAAAGCCAAAGGGGACAAATGTTGCTTGTTGTAGATGGATATATTTTTTGCCACGAAAGAGAAGAACAGCGAGCAATCATGGAGATTCACCGTTAAAATATGTAAGTCTCGTGTTTATTTAAATGACAGTGCTATTCACATTTTATTCAGTAATGAAGTAAGTCATAATCACGAAACCTTCATAGTATGGATAGGCAAATAATGTCTAATAGCGCAAAGCGTTACTGAATTTTCTGAAATACCATTAAAGTCGATTCACAAAGAAGTTGCTAGTGAAAGAGTTGACTTGAATGGATAATAGGCCAGCGTTCATAGAGAGTCCTAAGTCTATAAGAAATTGGGAAGGAAATGCAGGAATGACCGCCGCGCGCAGTTGACCTATCCCAAAAAATAGCGCCGCGCGCAGTCGGGCGATTTTATACAGGTAGAAGTTTACCTTGCTCGCAGTTGGGGCTCTCCGTGCAAATTATGAGGTCATTTTCCTCACAAAAATCGATGTTTTCTCCCTTTAATGTTAGTACCCTTATCTTTACTAAGCCTTATCTCTATTTCATATTCCTTACCATAGCGAACAGCTCTTATACTATATTCCCATGTGGCTGTTGTACCTGCAAGGAAATATAAGACAATTTCTGTGTGTTTATCATGAATATAATCTTTTTGCATCTCTTTAGCAAACTCGGAAAGTCCACCACTTGACCTTTCGATCCTCGCTCCAGTGGTCATCTTCAGAGGTATGTCGAGCTCGCTATTGTGAGAACACACCAAAGACAAACTACACACACAGGAAGGTTTTTTTACAAGTAAATGTATGCCTAAGCAAGCAGCAGCGAAAGTGTGACGTAATATGATCACCAGGACTAAAACTAAACAACTTTTGTGTCTCTGCTGAGCATGTAGAGTTTCTTAAATCCGTGATTCATTTGTTTTAATTAGTTGCACGTTAGCCGCTCTCAATCAGCGAGGTCGCTTTTGCCTGAGAGGCTGGCACGCAAAGAGAGGAAAGTTAATCAAAGGCAGCTTTGGTTTCCTCTGTGAGCTGCTTTTATTTTGTGCAGTACAGGCGGGCGGACATATATTTCTGTACATCCTATGCTGGTATCCTATCTGGGAAATTTGACCAAGGATTTCTAGGGATAACAGAACAGTCCGCTCCTAAGCACGACCTAATTCCCTTTAATCCCCTACTCCTCGGCTCCTCGCAGCTTCAATATTCCGATCTGCTTCATCTTACGTTAATCAAACTAGTATGTGTGTGTGTGTGTGTGTGTGTGTGTGTGTGTGTTTGTGACAAGCAATTCCCATCTCACACAGACCTTTCTCATGCGTTCACCCTCACGTATTGTAGAAACAAGTAGGTATGTCTTATATTCACGTTTTTTATCTTCTCCACCACGTACATAATAGGTAGAGAAGGTGGTGTAATTCAGTAACAGATTTAATTTGAAACACACTTTTTGAGAAAACTGTCCGTGTGAATGTGTGAGAGAGAGGGAGGGGGGTGTGGTGGGGGAGGGAGAAGAGAAGGAGCGAGAGAGAGGAAGAGAACATAGGTATAGTAGATTTAATACCAAACTTGGTATTTAAGTTTGTACGTGTATGTTGCAACCTTATACAGTGTCACAAAACTTGAGGGAGTAGAGAAAGACATATGAATGTGTTATGTAAAAGAGAAGGGAGTAGAGAAAACTATCTGAATGTATTACGTTGCATTTCAGTTTCAATCATATAGCAAGCTGTATGGATTATATATTGAACGGCGAGTAGAGAAAGAAGTGTGATTGTGTTTTGTAAAAGAGAAGTGACTAGAGAAAACCGTGTGAATGTCGTATGTTTTCTAGTAACATGGATGGCTTAAAAACCTACATGAAAGTGGCGAATTTCGAGGTGATCGGTCAGGCTGTTTTGGGGATTAGTGGTTACATGTATAACCGGATTATCCAAAAGACTCCGAACCGGCTGCGTTGTTTTGTCTGTACGCGTCCGCGGCGCTCGTCGCCGATTGCGGCTGTCATAGAACAGCGCTGATAAAACCATACATGAAAAAAACACCGCGCAGTGAGAAAAACGCCGCGCAGTGAAAAAAACGCCGCGCAGTGAAAAAAACACCGTGCAGTGAAAAAAACACCGCGCAGTGAAAAAAACACCGCGCAGTGAAAAAAACGCCACGCAGTGAAAAAAACGCCACGCAGTGAAAAAATCGCCGTGCAGTGAAAAAAACGCCGCGCAGTGAAAAAACGCCGCGCAGTGAAAAAAACACCGCGCACTTAAAAAAACACCGCGCAGTGAAAAAAACACCGCGCAGTGAAAAAAACACCGCGCAGTGAAAAAAACACCGCGCAGTGAAAAAACACCGCGCAGTGAAAAAACACCACACAGCGGTTCGGATGTTTTTGGGTCTCTCTGTATGTGTATGTTTTTAATCTTACAAATCAATATTTTCAAGAAGAACAATACAGAAATAATTTACAGTTCGAGTTGCCAACCTTATCAAATAAAGTTAATATTAAGAAGGTGCTTATATTTATCCAAAATGCAGTGATATAGCAGAAAATTGAAAGGAAGGAAGGAAGGCAGATTCTAGTAGACAATCTAGCCGTATGCCTCCTCGTACATTTAATTACCCATTTTAATCAAATTCCAAGTGAGCCAAGTTTGTACAAAGCATGTTTCACTGTAAAGTGGCTCTAGAAACTTGCTCTCAAGTTCTTAAAGCTAGTATTTTCATTAAATCTAAATTGGGTCTGTCTCCATGCGAAGAAAGCAACATACAACTGTTTTCGACGTGTTTCGGGTGGGGGGGGGGCGAACCACTCGTGCTGGGGCCATAATTTCTACTGTAATAGCTTCACGCGTTGAATAATGGGAAAAGTTTTTTGATTAATGAATTTTCTCTCCATTACCACTGCTACTTAGACACACGCGAGTTTCAAAACCGCGTAGATGTTCTGTCCTAGTTACAAATCACAAATGAAAATAGTTCCATTTTCCGCATATAATTGCGCTCAAGATTAGTCATTTGTTTTTATTGCTCCTGAGGGTTAAATCCAAGAGAAGGTGTAGAGCGTTTATGATCTGATGTTAATGTCGACCACAGAAGTAGTTCAGTTCTGTTCTAGTTCTATAATGAGAACTTGGTGCGGTTAAAATAAGAGAGAAAAGGAACAGGGGGAAAATAAAGTAGAGGAGAAGGGAGAAGATTAGGGAAAAGAAGAGAAGGTAAGAGTAGAGTAGAGCAAGAAGTAAAGGGAACAGAGGAGAAGAAAAGAGGAGAGGGGAGACGGTAGGAGGGAAAAGGAGATGAGGAGGTATGTGATGGAGAGGGGGTGAAGGGTAGCGAGGTAAAGAGGAGGTAGGTGAAGAGGGGGCAGGTGAAGGGGAGGGAGGTGAAGGGGAGGGAGGTGAAGAGGAAAGGCTAGAAAAGTGAGGCGAGATAGGAGAGGGAGGACGATTACAGAAGGACAGAAGAGAGGGGAAGAAAATTGAGGAGAAAGGTGAGTGGGAGAAACGTGACGGGAAGGGAAGAGAGAGGGACAGAAGAGTAAAAGGGATATAACAAGAGAAGAGTGAAGAAAAAAGTGAGGGGGAGAGAAGAGTAAGGTAGAGTGAAGAAAAAAAAAAAATAAAACAGGGAAGGGGAGGAGACGAAAGCGTTGATGGAAAGATGGAAGAAGTGAGGAAGAGACGAAAATATTTCATTATGAAAATACAACATTAAATTTGCCCGATTTCGTGAAGAAAGTGGTGGAATCATCTTTAAAAGTAATTACTGTGTGAAACCTTCACTTGAAATTTGTAAATGTTTAGCGAAATGTTTATATAAGATACATAGTTTTATTCCGCTTTCAA